>QBDW01006451.1:0-10705 GCA_003261595.1 Maconellicoccus hirsutus | reverse complement strand
AATAATACAAGTAAATATTTTCCCTAAAAAACCAAAAAGATCGCAGAATAAAAAACCAATTTACGAAGTTACACCTAAGTGCATAGCGTGTATGGTGTATTCCATGCGCAAGGCGAACAAGTAAGCTCGCGACGGTTAGCTTCCTTGCGCATGCGCATCACTAGGTTACACTCCTGGAGGGTAAGAGGAAAGAAACAAGTCGTAACCGCGTTTGTAAGCCAGCTTCAAACCAGCTTCGTACGTGCCTCATGTAAAACAGGGACACTGAGGGATATTTGCGCGACTTTCAGGCCTTTCAACTATCGCTATTGAAAAATCTTTTATTAAAACAAAAATTAATGATCAATTATTTTTAAACCGTGTGATCAAAGTTTTTTCTACCAAAAAGGAGAGAAGAATAGATTTAATTTATATGAAAATCTAATGTGTTGTTCATAATTTTATTACTAGTATTTCGATTTAAAATATTTTTTGAAGTAAGAAAGCAAATAAAAAACTAGTTGGGTATTTTTATTTACCAACACGGTCCTGATTGGGGCAATTATTGAAAATGCTATCTGGAGGTCTCACTTAGCTTACACCATAACTATTCCTAGCGACGCCACTGTATCGCTAAGCTAGAAACGAAAAACCGTGCTAGATGTAATTTAGCGGGAAAGTAATCGAAAATACATCTTTGATTCTCTGACGACTTGACTTTTTTTTCAACGAAATCTGCGGAGAATTTGGTCTAATCGACCTGTAATTAATGAATTCAATTTTATGCAAAATTTCCTGCAGAAATCACTCATCAACTTTGAAACTGGCGAATTCCATTTTTTGAGAAGGGCAAAAAAACTCAACCATTGAGAGAATTTTAAACGGTAATAAGTTGAGGTATGAGGAATAAGGAACAAGGAACGATGTGAGAACGAACGAAAACTTCGCATTTTTAAAAACAAAGAACGAAGAACGAAAACGCTCCCAGTCCTTTGGGAACGAACAAACTAAGTGAGTCAATTTTTTGCGCATTGAACAGCAACGACCTTCGTAAAACGTTCGCGAACGAGAACGTTTTTCGTGCGCTCTTCAATCACTGTTCTTTTAGTAAGATTGAGAATTAAAAATATTGCCATCGAGTATCGTCAATTCGGATTTAGACCGTTACCACTCTCACGCACAAGTTTCTGTTTGGCGACCATGCATATTTGAAACTTTACTCCTACTTGAACCTGAGTGGCGTCATCACAAATGAGCATTGATAATCTAAAAGATGCGACAGCACGTTACAATTTTCAATTCTCGAACGGGTGATTAGCAAAATTTCTTGTTCTGGTATTTCAGACAATTCTTGTCAAGTTTCATTTTTGAACTGATTAATGCTCATTTGTGTTGACATGCTCCCAGAATAAGTAGGAAAAATAATCAAATAGATATACATCGATGACATGTTAAGATGACATGGAAATAATCAACATTGTCAATTGCGTCTATGACACGTCACTGTGGCAATGACTCGTCATCTATGGCATGTTATGATGACATGGAAATATCAAAATTTACGGTTATGGTATGAATGTAAAATCCTCAAATGCAGAACCTCGATTTTACAAAACGTACAATTCACACAACTTAATACACAATCCCAATGTTAATACCCCAGATTACCTCATAGCTCACGTTAAAATCATGAGCCGAAACCGTGTTCTTGAAAACAATCGTAAAAATTTCACACACAGCGAAACTACCAGCATATATTTGAACACCGACCAGGAAACGTAATTCGAAATCTTCGTCGCATTTATCGAACGTACTTACTTGGAGTTCGCTACGCGTAGATCATCGCTCACGCTTCTCGCTCGTACACGAAGATCACACCGTTGAGGAAAATGAACCTATTCCGCCTCGTTTTCGTTATCGCAATGTTGATCGCGTTCATAACCAAACCAACGACGGGATGGACATGCCCACAAGAATACTCCACTTTCGAGGGTTCAGAGGAGTGCGAAAAAAGATGTGAAGAGATTTGCAACTATCGTCTATGCCGAGCAACTTCCTACGTGTGCGGACTAGCGAACGGCGGTTTTCGAAACTTGGTCTGGCAATGTGATTGCAAATTTACAATACAGCCATGTGAGATCAACAAAAGGGTTTTTTTTGATGAAAGTTCGTGCAACACCTTTTGTCACGCATCATGCAATCGTTGTGGCGCACGCACCTACAGATGCGACACTGTATCTAGTGGAGTAGAATGTAATTGCTACAAGTGAAAAAATGTAATTTTTAATCAAAACAAATATTCAGCCTGTTTTAATTTCAAGCTGAACTTTTTTCCTCGTAAAATAAGATTTCACGAAGCTAGAAATGAAAAACCGTGCTCGATGTAATTTAGCAGGAAAGTAGTCGAGAATACATCTTTGTTTCGCTGACGACTTGACTTTTTTTTTCAACGGAACCTGCGGAGAATTTGATCTAATCGACCTGTAATTAACGAATTCAATCCTATGCAAAATTTCCTACAGAAGTCACTCATCAACTTTGAAACTGGCGAATTCCATTTTTTGAGAAAGGCAAAAAAACTCAGCCATTGAGAGAATTTCAAACAGTAGTAGGTTGAGGTATGATTGATACGCTATGGGAATCCTTCGCACGCCACCTTTTGTGAGTTGGCGATGATTCCATATCAATTTTTCGGGAAATGAAATTAAGGAATAAAGAACGAGGAACGATGTGAGAACGAACGAAAACTTCGCATTTTCTAGAACAAAGAACGAAGAACGAAAACGCTCCAAGTCCTTCTGGAACGAACAAACTGAGTGAGTCAATTTTTTGCTCATTGAACAGCAACGACCTTCGTAAAACGTTCGCGAACGAGAACGTTTTTCGTGCGCTCTTCAATCACTGTTTTTTATACATTTAAGAAGTATCACTTCGTTCTTTCAGTAAGATCGAGAATTAAAAATATTGCCATTGTGTATCGTCAATTCGAATTGAAACCGTTAACACTCTAACGGACAAGTTTGTGTTTGGCGACCATCCATATTTGAAACTTTTTTCCTACTTGAACCTGAGTCGCGTCATCACAAATGAGCATTGATAAGTTAAAAGATGGGACATCACGTTACAATTTTCAATGCTCGAACGAGTAATTTTGAATTATAATTTCAGTTTTTAAAGCAAAATTTCTTGTTCTAGTATTTCAAACTATTCTTGTCATGTTTCATTTCCGAACTGATTAATGCTCATTTGTAGTGACATGCTCCCAGAATAAGTAGGAAAAATAATCAAATAGATATACATCGATGACATGTTAAGATGACATGGAAATAATCAACATTGTCAATTGCGTCTATGACACGTCACTGTGGCAATGACTCGTCATCTATGGCATGTTACGATGACATGGAAATATCAAAATTTACGGTTATGGTAAAAATGTAATACCCTCAAATGTACAACCTCGATTTTACGAGAGACGTACAATTCACACAACTTAATACATTCCATAGGAAAATCAGACGAATCCCAATGTTAATACCCCAGATTACCTCATAGGTCACGTTAAAATCACGAGACGAAACCGTGTTCTTGAAAACAATCGTAAAAATTTCACATACAACCAAACTACCAGCAGATATTCGAACACCGACCTGGAAACGTAATTCGAAATCTTCGTCGCATTTATCGAACGTGCTTGGGAGTTCGCAACGCGTAAATCATCGCTTGCGTTTCTCGCTCGTACACGAAGATTACATCGTTGAAGAAAATGCCCCTATTCCGCCTCGTTTTCGTCATCGTAATGTTGATCGCGTTCGTAACGAAACCAACGACGGGATTTTTTTGCCCACAAGAATCAATCAACTTCATTAGTCCAAGTGAGTGCGAAACGAATTGTAAAAACATCTGCTACGAATCGTCTATGCCGCGCAACTTCCCACCTGTGCATACTAAAGGATATAGGTTTACCAGGGTATGTCTTCGAATGTGATTGCCGATTTGTAAAAAAAGATTGTCCGGTTAACTTACAGTCTTTCCCAGATGAAAGTATTTGCAACATAAGTTGTCACAAATCATGCAGTCAATGCGGCGCACGCACCTACAGATGCGACCCCACATATAATGGAAATTATGAACAACAGTGTAATTGCTACGAATGAAAAAATGTTATTTTTATTCAAAATAAATATTCAGTCTGTATTAATTTCAAGCTGAACTTTTTTCCTCATACAATCAGTTTTCGCTAAGCTAGATACGAAAAACCGTACTCGATGTAGTTTAGCAGGAAACAGCGGCGTAGCCAAGGGGGGGCAAAGGGGGCACTTGCCCCCCCCCATGGCCTTTTATTTTTTGTTTCGACGTATCGTAGTTTGTTTATAAATTAAAGGAATAGGAAAAGAAATCGTTAGCAATTTTTGGTTTCCCACTAATTAAAAACAATTTTGACTACCTGGACTCGTTTTGCCCTCCCCTAGCCAAAATCCTGGCTACGCCACTGGCAGGAAAGTAATCGAAAATACATCTTTGTTTCGCTGACGACTTGACTTTTTTTTCAACGGAATCTTCAGAGAATAACGAGTAATATTTTTAGTAAAAACGAAAACTTAAAAAAAATTTCCGAACCGAACAAGATCAAGAATTTGAAACGCAAAAAAGGACGAAGAACCTAGAACGAACGAGAACCTCAAAAATAGTTTTTCGAAAAACGAAAAACGTTCTCGTTTCAACGTTCTTTGTTCATTGAATTTTCTTCAATTCCTCAATTGGACGAAATTAATTGAAATTTGTGATTTTATCTCACACTAACACGTCGTAAATGACGAGTCAACGTTATAGTCAGGAAGCCCACCTGGTGAAAGTTACTTGAAAGGGTTGAAATTTGGGACCTGTCTCAAGTTAGTGTATATAGCCCCCTTTTCAGAAACACCAGTCTGACGATATGCCGTTGCTGCTTAAGCACAGCGAAAGCTCAAAGTTCGGAGCTATTGGTGAAATTTTCACTGGAAAGGTTTATGGCTAAAAATGGTGCCATCTTATAGGATTTTTCACGCTGAATCCGAATATGCCGGTCTGGCAACCTCTAAGTGCTGCCTAAAGGGTGCCAGACGCGGTTAAAGGGGCAAAAACATGAAAAATCGTGTATTTTTGAGGGTAAATCTGAGTGAAAGTTGTGTAGGTAGCTAAAACCGGCGCCATTTTGTAGGATTTTTCACCCTGAATCCGAATATACCAAACTCGTAACCCTAAAGTTACCGCAAAAGGCATCAGACCGAGATAAAGGGGAAAAATTTTGAAAAAAACGAGTATTTTTGCGCCACGTTTACGTTCAAAGTAAAATTGTTATTATAAAAATTTTTTTATAAAAAAAAATAATTATACCTGGGAAAAAGTACACAAAATTTCATTTCCAAAGAAGCTTTCAAAATTTTCCTAGCTAAATTTATTAACGTGAATTGTCACAAAATACGCGTTATGACCGCTACATCCAGTTTCGCGGAACCAGATGACGCATCTTTTCACCCATCTTTGATGCGAAGTGACTTGAAAATTCACAACGCGTTGCTGGTGCTTTATGCTTTCGAATTTTCTTTTTTCAAAATTCCCATTTCACGTGAAGAGTGTCGAAATTTAAAAATTTTCGAAGATTCACGTCTTGTGCATCAAAAATATCAAAATTTACGGTTATGGCAAAAATGTAAAATCTTCAAATGCACAACCTCGATTTTACAAAACGTACAATTCACATAACTTAATACACTTTATAGGAAAATCAGACGAATCCCAATGTTAATACCCCAGATTACCTCATGGGTCACGTTAAAATCACGAGCCGAAACCGTGTTCTTGAAAACAATCGTAAAAATTTCACATACAGCGAAACCATTAGCGTACATTTGAACACCGACCAGGAAACGTAATTCGAAATCTTCGTCGCATTTATCGAACGTACTTGGAGTTCGCAACGCGTAAATCATCGCTCACGCTTCTCGCTCGTACACGAAGATCACATCGTTGAAGAAAATGCACCTATTCCGCCTCGTTTTCGTCGTCTCAATGTTGATCGCGTTCATAACCAAACCATCGACGGGACTTCTTTGCGAAGATGAACTAACTGTCTTCAATTATTCACATCAGTGCAGTAATCGTTGTGCGGACATCTGCTACGCTCGTAAATGCCGCGCAACTTCCTACCAGTGCACACTAGTAAATGTTGGTTCATCGGGATCTGGCTACCAATGTGATTGCACATTTGAAATCAAACCGTGTCCGGTCAACTCAAGGACTTTCACTGATGACATGATGTGCAACATCGTTTGTCACAAATCATGCAATCAATGCGGCGCACGCACCTACAGATGCGACCACACATCTGATCTACTAGAATGTACTTGCTACGCGTGAAAAAATGTAATTTTTATTCAAAACAAATATTCAGCCTGTTTTAATTTCAAGCTGAACTTTTTTCCTTGTAAAATCAGATTTCGCTATGCTAGAAACGAAAAACCATACTCGATGAAAGTTAGCAGGAAAGTAATTGAAAATACATGTTCGATTCGCTGACGACTTGGCTTTTTTTTCAACGGAATCTGCGGAGAATTTGGTCTAATTTAACTTCAGTTCTGAAAAACCACGAGTAATATTTTTAGTAAAAACGAAAACTTCGAAAAAACTTCTCGTTTCAACGTTCTCTGTTCATTGGATTTTCTTCAATTTCTCAATTGAAAATAGTAAATCTAAGCTTTAAAATCATACACCTCGGTTAATTTTTGAGGTAGAAACCTGTATTTAGTGAATTGAACTTTATACAAGATTTCCTATAGAAATCACTCAGTCAGTTTTTTGCTCCCTGAACAGCAACGACCTCAAGCAAAATTTCTTGTTCTAATATTTCAAACTATAGTTGCAGTGTATGCTCATTTGTAGTGACATGCACCAAGAATAAGTAGGAAAAAATAATCAACTAGATATACATCGATGACGTTTCGATGACATGTTAAGATGTCATGGAAATAATCAACATTGTCACCCGTGTCCATGACACGTCACCGTGACAATGACTCGTCATCTATGACATGTTACGTATAGCATTAGGTTCGTTCGCATGTTACCAATCGGCTGTTTTGACTGGAATTTCAAGACAGTTTTTTGTTACTAACGCGAAATTTTTAGTTTTTTTCCACAAATCGGAAAGGAATTTTTTTTCTTGAAGTGGACGAAATTAATTTGAAATTTTGGTACAGGGTAGATTCTTACAAGAGCGCTCTATGAAAAAATCAGCAACCCTGTACTCCAATTTTTTCCCTTCCAAAAGAGCGTTTTCGACGTTATTTATTTTTTTTAATCGCCTATCTCAACTGGCACAATTTTCAAAACTCATTTTTTCCATGTATTTTCGACCCCTAAATGTCGTATATTTTTTTCAAAATTTTGCCTTCCCTAGGTCGTGGTCAAAAATCACAAAAACCGCGCGCGCGCGTTGACCGAAACTTTCCACTATGCGATAACGCCTCGTTCACCGTTGCGCGCAGCACCGCGTTTGGCCCATAGTAACATGCCTAACGCAGCAACGCGCGTAACTGTGAACGAGGCGGTACCGCACAGTGAGAAGTACCCATTGATGCGCGCGCGCTTAAGCTCATCATTTAAATAATTTTTTTTACAAGATCTACCGATTTTTGTGTTATCGATCATATAACATTTTTTGTTTGAAATAATTTCGAGATTAATTTATGATTTTTTTGATGCCAAAAACGTCGATTTTTGTATGTTTTTTTTGCCTTACTTCGCATTACATGACGTCATGGACATAATAGTGCAGTCAATCTAGCAATCGAGCTTGCAAAATGAGACGATAAGCTGAAATTTGGTATATACCTGGTATTTGATACCGTTTACGACGTATCTCATTCCAGAGCAAATGCGTCCCCTTTTTTGTGGATCTCGACCCCCCAAAATCAGTCTTTTGCTTATATCTTCGCGAAAACTGGTTTTATCAAAAAAATAGTTCAGTTCAAAATTGAAACCCATTAAATTCTCTACAAAATGCATATATTATGAGTTGATGTGACTGGCTTTGATTCCGAACTATGTGCGATTGAAAAAGGAGCTTTTTTCGTGAATTTTTGGAAAATTCGCATAAGTTTAGTATTTTACTTTTAACTTTGGCAAAAACTATTTTATCGTTAACGTTTGTTAGAACTAAAATGAAAGAATTCTCTACAAATTCGCTTAAAAAAATTAAGGTAGCTTGCTTAGTTTTTGAGATACAGTGCGGCAAAGTGGATGAGTCTTCAACGAGTTTTTAACCAACTTACGTAGAGTGCAGTTTTTCGTTTCTAGCTTGGTAAAAACTGATTTTATGAAAAAAATCTCTATTTATTGTTGAAGTCCACTAAATTCTCTACAAATTGTGTATAAAACGACTCGGATTGGGCAATTAGTTCTCGTCGTACGACGTGGTAATGTAAGGCGGCTTTTGAGTTGAAAACGAAAAACCGTGCGTTAGGTGATCAAGTCAGAAAAACATTAAAAACCACCTGTTTTCTCATAAAATCAGTTTTTACCAAGCTAGAAACGAAAAACTGAACTCAATGTAATTTGATTAAAAAATCGTTGAAGACTCACCTACGTTGCCAAGCTGTATCTCAAAAACTAAATAAGCTATCTTGATTTTTTTTGGGGAATTTGTAGAAAATTTGGTCTACTTTAATTTTAGTTCTAACAAACTTCAACGAAAAAACAGTTTTTGCCATAGTTAAAAGCAAAAAACTAAATTTATGCGAATTCTGCCAAAAATTCACGAAAAAAGCTCTTTTTTCAATCGCACATATCTCGGAATCAAAGCCAGTCACATCAACTCATTATATATGCATTTTGTAGAGAATTTAATGCGTTTCAATTTTGAACTGAGCTATTTTTTTGATAAAACCAGTTTTCGCGAAGATATAAGCAAAGGACTGATTTTGGGGGGTCGAGATCCACAAAAAAGGGTACTTGCAAACTTGACACTTGTTCCGGAGTGAAGTATGTTATAAAAAGTATCGAATACTAGGTATATACCAAATTTCAGCTTATCATCTCATTTTACAAGCTCGAGGCCATTTTCGGGCTAGATTGACTGGACGTGACGCCAGCATGTCGTGATGACATGTCTAACGGCGTTATGACGAACGTCATTGTCACGATATCATGCCACGAAAATAATTTACTTCTCAAACATAAAATTCACGAATTTATCGCCGCTGCTTAGAGAGTGGGACGAATTTCGATATCAATATCACAGATCGTGAACCTTGACACCTCCATAAAAAATCAATTATTTCGCAAAATTATCGATTAAAAAATCGTTCAATTTTATCGCGAAATTAACACCGAGCATTTTTTCGAACAGCGATACAAAAAAGATGCAATTTCGTACGTCGCGTTTATAAATCGAACGTGATTACTTTGTGTTTGCAACACGTAAACCTTTACACGTAACTTTCGCGTACCGAGTTCCGGCGAAGAAAATGCACTTATTCCGCGTCATTTCCATCATCGTGACTATGATCTCGTTCGTTACCAAACCAACGACGGGAAATAACTGCAACGCCGACGCCCGTTTATTCACTGACAGACACACGTGCGAGAGCGATTGTCAGGACTCGTGTAAAGCGCCGAGTTGCGACGCTACCACCTTCTCGTGCACCAGACACATCAGATACCTCGTACCCAAATACAGGTGTAACTGCATATTCACATCAAAGGTTCCATGTCCGATCGACAGTCAGGATCACAAACGCCGATCTACATGCAGTCTTGAGTGTGAAAAGGAATGTACAAAATGCGGCGCACGTGTTTCCCAATGTAACCACATAAAGCCGCGTAATATTTACGTATGCGATTGCTACAATTAACGATTTGTTTTTTTTATTCGCAACAAATACGGGAAAAAATTCGTGTAACTTCGGCATGCCATCGAGTTTCGGAATAAACGTTAAAAAAATCTCGAACAGGGTTACAATTTTGTGAAAAAAATACATCGTAGACCTTGATAATTCGGCAACTAACGCAAAAACCACATTTAATTCAAGGCTGTAGAAACGAAACCCAAAAAACCCAACATTCGATAAAACCTTTCCCAAAATCAAACGCGCAGCGTCCGAAACTTTGATATTTTCTCACACTAACACGTCATAAATGACGAGTCAATGTTACGGTGAAATATCATCATGAGTGACATATCACGTGGGCAAGTCGTCATGGCATATTCGACAACACGATAAGATGACAAGTCATTGTCGCAGTGATGAGTGACACGTGGCGTCTGAGGACTTGTTACGACAACATGGAAATATCAACATTGTCAATCGTGTCTATGACACGTCACTGTGACAATGACTCGTCATCTATGGCACGTTACGATGACATGGAAATATCAACATTGTCACCCATCTATGACATGCTACGATAACATGGAAATATCAACATTGTCAATCGTGTCTATGACACGTCACTGTGACAATGACTCGTCATCTATGGCACGTTACGATGACATGGAAATATCAACATTGTCACCCATCTATGACATGCTACGATAACATGGAAATATCAACATTGTCAATCGTGTCTATGACACGTCACTGTGACAATGACTCGTCATCTATGGCACGTTACAATGACATGGAAATATCAACATTGTCACCCATCTATGACATGCTACGATAACATGGAAATATCAACATTGTCA
>QBDW01006449.1:0-49949 GCA_003261595.1 Maconellicoccus hirsutus | reverse complement strand
GCCGGACACCTCGAGTGCATTTTTCTAGGACAGATTTTTTCATGGCAAAGCAGTAAAGCTAAAAACATTCAATTCGCAATGCAGTCTGAAATTTGACCTTGTTGATGGAGGGGTGGGGGTAAAGTTGAGAGGTTTTCAAAAATTTGGGGAGGAAGTTGTGAAAAAGTGATGATTTAAAAAAAAAAATTCCGTTAGATACCCTAATTTAAAAAATTTAGTAGTTTCGAGGAAACTCACTGGACTAGATGGCATAAGCGCAATTACCAATACAAATTCCTTTCTCATTTAAAAAAACGCTTTTTTATAAATAACCAGAAGTATCGGTCTTTTAGGCACATATTCGTTCCAAAAAAATCTAAAGCACCTCCGCCGTAATTCTCAATCAGTTTTTTTTTTTTCAAAACCACACTATCATTTCGTTACGCTCCAATTGCTTAATCGAAAGATTACCCATGCATCTTACCAAAACGTACCTCACGAGCCCATTTCACGAGAAAGCCTTAAAGATCAGGTACAACGTGTATTCAACTCGTACAAATTCACGCTTCG
Organism: Maconellicoccus hirsutus; assembly: GCA_003261595.1. Classification (NCBI taxonomy): domain Eukaryota; kingdom Metazoa; phylum Arthropoda; class Insecta; order Hemiptera; family Pseudococcidae; genus Maconellicoccus; species Maconellicoccus hirsutus. Next base: position 49,400 of record QBDW01006449.1, on the reverse strand, counting down.
TGTATTTACACCAACACTTTGATAAGTTCGACGCGTATTTGAAGTATTTGTTGAAAACGTTATTTTCAATGGTACAGAAACGCGACCAGCCTAAGGGATTGGTTTCTTTTGGAAGAAAAAATCCTGATTACGTATCGTTTATTATGAACGCGCGTACTCGTAGACTTTTTATCTTTATAATTCACCGAGCATATTTCTTTACCAGCTAGATGGTTATTATCGATATGACGCAGTTTATCAGAAGATTGGATGCAATTCGAGTGAAAAAAAAAGTCTGGAAATGTAGCCGGCGGCGATACGGAGAAAAAAGATCGTTGTTTTTCCGATGTTGGCGCAGACGTTTGGGGCTTTTTTTTTCGTCGTTACGTTCATATTCCGAGTACGGATACAAATTACAAAACATAAACGAGAAAATTGTATTTGCGCTATTTTCTCAATTGTACGCAAACGTCGAAGTACTTGAGAATTTTTCCATGTAGACGTCACTGTCTCTATGCACCAAAATTTCCTCAAACCCTTTTTCGATCTTCAGGTATAAGAAGCATTCAACGTTTTGATTCTTATCCACCATATGCCAGAGGCTTTGATTTTTGCATCGTTCGTATATAAACCTGCTAACAGTCGTAACAGCTGTGGCTTTGTTTGGGTTCAAGATATGGTCGTGCTTCTCGAGGTATAATTCGGAAAGACATGTGCATTAAATAATATTCCAGCGTTGCTGTTGGTATCATTAACAGAAACGTGCGATAGATTGCGGCATACCTAAACGCCGGTACTGGGAGCTCGACCGGAATGCCTTACCTGGGCATCTTTTTTCTTTTCATGTTGACGAAGCAACACTTGTTTCTTGTTTCCAGGTCCGGTTTTTTTAAACCGAACGCGTTTCATCCTGCGCGAAAGATCCTACGCCATGAACTGGTTTCGTTTACTTTGCTCTTTCTCAATTGCCATCGCGTTACTTAGACAATTTTTAATCGAGAACAAATTTTCAGCGTTTCATAATTCGTTAATACTTTTGGCTTCAGATCTTGGTGCTTTCTGGAAGAGAGGTTAGGTTGGATAAAGAGATCACTCAGACCTTGGCGCTTCCTCAAAGGAGATACCGCCTCAAAATGAGTTAGGTTAGGTTTGGTTTTGCTATAAAAAATTACTCAAATGTCAAAACTTTGAGAGAGTTGTTGAAAATTAAGGTACACGTATTCCCTCCTTAGATCAAAACATCTTGGTTGTTTTTCTTCTCGTTACATTGTTCATTGGAGTATTGCTATTTTCACAACCATGCTATATTATTGATTGAGCATCACTGGTAAGACCTTTTGCACGTAATCTAGGTGCATAACCCTTAGACAATATAATAGAGCAAAGTGAAGCCATCATAATTTTAGGACTTTAAACACAGAAGTGGCTCTGCGCAATGCGCGAGGTTGATAGTGTTGATGTATTTGCGTTAACGTTGCGTACTGTGTTTGCAATTTTTTCCCTTCAACACATTTGTGTCCTGCGCGCGCATTATTTTTTCTTTTCTATGCTTAAGCTCTTGAAGTTTTTTTTCACTTTACAAACACGAGACTATCAAGAGGACAATGCGTGTACATATCGAAAAAAATTCGTGTTCATTAATAACCCACGGTGAGGTGTCTCCTGCGTTGCTTTATAAATCATAAAATTCAAATTCCAAGAATGGTAATTTCTCCAATGTCGTTTACGTGTTTCCGCAAAGATAGATCGTGGTTTTTTCCCCAAACAACCAGGCTCGGGAGCCTTTTTTTTTTGCTAACGCCGGACGTTGGCGTAATTGTTTATTCGATTTACCAAACCGTGCGTCGGCTCGATGCGATGATATATGACTCGAGATGCAATTCGCAAAATACACCTATCTTCAAATAGAATATTAAATTTGTGCGCGTATCTTATATTTGAAGTAGTGCAAAGCGTGTAAATTTTCACGATTCATCGTAACATCTTTCATTGAAATTCTTTTCACGAATTCCACGCCGAAATGTTATTATTTTCTTTTTAAACGTGGCAAAATTTTTGGATTTTTTTTGTTTTGAATTTTTTATATTTTTTTCGCTGAATGTCTGCTACAACGTAGCGAGATTGAGATTTAAAGTGTCAAAGGTTAAAATAAAATTTCACGGGAGTTGAAAATAAGTTTCAACGGGGGTTCAATCGTTATGAAAGGTAGCATTATAATAAGAAATACCTCGGATGTAGATCGGACTTCTTAGACATCTACGCGAAGAAATTCATTAAATAGAGCTATTCAATTAGTGCTATCGAGCAATAAACGGTAATTTTTCGCGGCTATGCAGATATTTGAGATTGCGAATTCCAATTGTTAGAATTATAGAAAAAAAATGAAGGTATAATGTTCAAAAATGGAGAGGAAATGACGAAAAAATGAAGATGAATTGTACAAAAACGGAGATAAATGACTTAAAATAGAGCTAATTAACCAAAAATAGAGACAAAATAATCAAAAATATTGCTCAATGATCAAAAATGAATACAAATGTACAAAATGGAAGGTATAATGTTCAAAAGTGGAGATAAAGGCGTCTTCTGTTAAAAAATGGAGAGGAAATGACGAAAAAATGAAGATGAATTGTACAAGAACGGAGATAAATGACTTAAAATGGAGCTAATTAACCAAAAATAGAGATAAAATAATCAAAAATATTGCTCAATGATCAAAAATGAATACAAATGTTCAAAATGGAAGATATAATGTTCAAAAGTGGAGATAAAGGCGTCTTCTGTTAAAAAATGGAGAGGAAATGACGAAAAAATGAAGATGAATTGTACAAAAACAAAGATAAATGACTTAAAATGGAGCTAATTAACCAAAAATAGAGATAAAATAATCAAAAATATTGCTGAATGATCAAAAATGAATACAAATGTACAAAATGGAAGATATAATGTTCAAAAGTGGAGATAAAGGCGTCTTCTGTTGGGATTAAATGCAAAAAAATGAACATGAAATGATCAAAAACAGAGATAAAATGACCAAAAATGGAGATAAATGATCAAAAATGAAGACAAAGTGATTAAAAATAGAGTTAATTAACCAAAAAATCCAAGAACGCAAATTTAAAATTGTATCATGGACTGTAGTTTTCTTGTAAGACTCGCTGGAACCCTCCCCTTCTCCCTTCCCCCTTCACAAGATCCTCAAAGAAACAGCGAATTTGCTTTATTACGATTTTTTAACCTTTGAAACGGACAATTTCCAAAAAGGCAATGTTTCTTCGTTATCGGCTTCATAAAGTGATGTGATAACCCGTTAAATTTTCGATTTGGAAAAAAATGGCGCTTAGCATGTTTCAATTTCAAGCGTTTATTTGACTAAAATACTCGTTTTGATTGCGCGAAACGTTGAAGTAAATTGATATTCTCATTTTAACAGTAAAACGTAAAATTAGTGAAATTTAAAAAAAAAATTGTAATTTACTTCATGAAAAATCAATTGGGCATTTTTTCAATTAATCTCTCATGGCGTATCTCCCACCATTCTCTATTCCAACTTTTTCCGGCTTTCGTTAGGAGAAAAAAAAACGAATTCACGATCAAAAGGGAAATTTCAACAGTTTCTTTGGCATTTTTAAAAACCCGCCTGTTTCCAACATCCGCCCACACATCACCGAAAATGACGTTTTTCGCAAAAAAAAAACCTCTTTCGAATCACCTTTCGCAACTCTTTACCGTTGTGGGAACTCGCGTGAGAAATTATGCACGAAATTGCGCCATTCCGGTGATTACCTCGTATTGTGCATCGTGCAGGAAATACGATCAAAAACACGGATATCTGGAAATCTACAAAATACAGAACCAGTACGTCTCGCGCTGGTTCGAAAAATCTCCGTGGACCGTACGTTTTAATCAACTATGCAGACAGGTGATATTTGGCAACGTCGTCGGGAGACGGCTGATTCTCGTCGCTCTCTTTGCACGCTTTGTAATGGCCACATTGAATACGTTGCACGAGGCAGTAGTCCTTTTGTATTGTGAAAAAAAAAATGCAGTCTTCAGGCATCGAACATCGTTCGCCAACTGTGCCTTGTTTTACCCTCAATTCGGACTTGTTTAAGTTTTCCCTTTTGGTTTTTTACTACGCTCTTTCTCCTTTGCGCGCGGTTTCTCTTGGACTAGCTCACCCTAATTTTTTCGCATGTTTGGGTTCTCTTTCTCTCTCGTGTGATGCATATACCTATGTGAACCTGCGCACCGTATTAAATAGTGATTCTCTAATTTTAAGTAATACAACGCCGTGTGTTATTGGAGTATAATAGATGGAAATTTTCAATTCGGGTTCTGCAGCGTTTTTTTCACACCTGGAAATTGAAACGAGACGACGCGATTATGACTTGGGTGACGCGACTCCTTGAAAATATACTTTGGTAACAAGATACCACGTAAATTGAAGTGCTTCCATATAAACCAAGATATACACACGAGTATAACGAACTCTCTCAATCGGTCGCTATCCTGACTTGCTTGAAAAAAAAAGCGAAAAATACATTTCATTTGAAACTCACCATTACCCTCGTTCATTTTCTCGTTTCGTCACCAACTCCTCTCGTGGATTTCAAGTTCCTTGTACAATTGAAAAATAACAAATTTCATCTTTATAAAATATTACCTCGACAATCCGCCCAGCAATGACATTACGCAGTAGGTGAATCAGAATCAAGCAGCGGACTAACGAGAAGAATATAAACCAATTTCGTCTCGCAGTCAGAGGTGCGTTAAATACGCGCTTAATTGGAGTTATCATTTTGAAGATGTAATCATCTCGTACGACCTGAGACAACTTGTCTAATCTGCCAGATACGTCTTTCCGACTTTCATTCGTCTTGTAATAGTGAAATTAATTACTGGAATGGAAAAACTAGCCGCGTCTATAAGACGAGAAAATAAAACGGTTGAATGTAATTGAAAACAATATACTCAACTTTATGGAGAATTGTCCGAGCTGCAGATATGTGCCGGAGTCGTAATACCGTAAAATCTCCAAGTTTTTCCGCCATTTTTGTACGAGGCCTCTTTACGATGTATAAATTTGCGACAAGATTCTATCCTTTGGTATTATATGTTTTATAGGTTTATGCGTGTTTTTCTTGTCGACGAATTGATAGTATTAAATGTAGATTTTATTTTCTTTTTCCCCCTTGTATTATATGTTACAGTCTGTAGTTTTCTTCATATTAGATTTTTTTTGGGGGGACGCGGAAACACATAACTAAGCAACGTTGAGCCGTTTTGTTTTGTTTGTTGATTTTTCGGATTTAAATTGTCGCCATAAGAATAAATCCTGCAGCCGTTTTAGGTTCCACGGCGTTGGCGCGATAAAATGAGAAAAAGCATAGACGAATAATGCAATTAAATCGTTAATTATTTTCCAACATACATCATTTACAATCCGAAGGTTATTGCTGTTTGAAAGATACAAACGACCGTGCTGCGGCTTACAGCAGACTCCGGCATACCGCAAATACCCTCTTTAAAGGCACGGACGATCTACGAACAATAGTAAAATTAACCAAGAAGTGTAGGATCCTTCGAATGACAAAAATTTATCTTCCGTGGGTATACGCTTTTCTCGAACGTTTTGCGAAACCTCGAAGACGAATTTATCGCCGGTGTATCTCGGCCATTATCATTAGTCCTGTATACTCGAAGTGTTACCAAAATGAATTACGTATAAAGGTTCGTAAAAGGTGAACGGATGCTCGATTAAATCGCGAAATTACAAAGGTTCGTCGCAACCGGGACATGCGGCAGCCAAATTCGTAATAATAAATTTATCCCGCAACAAAGCAAAACTATTATCGAGGATTTTATAAATTGCGAGTTTTATCTTTTATTCGCCATCTATACGCCTCGAGACTGGATATAATTATTCTATAAGCTACATTCAAAAGTCAACGCGATAAGTTGGCGTTACGTCGGATGCAATTTATACGCAGATATGATTATACGACGTGTCGAAGGGTAAAGAACGTTATGTTCTCGTTATTAATTTATTCTAATTTGTTACGGCTAACGCGATTTACGAGAAATTTTATCTTATTGCGATTTAATGACGTTCAGAAATTCGGAATTGTATCGCAGCGTCGACGATATTCTGCGTAGGGGAAAGGGCGAAATAGGGTAATTTTTATCGATAAGCGGTTTTTGAATGCGTTTGTTTTTGTATTATACGAGAATCGATGGAAATTGGGTATTCATTGTTAGATATTTGGTATATCGTTGTGGATACGTGTTTTTTAATTTTTTATCGTAATTTTTTTGCACTTTTTTGGTTGTTTTTCGGTTTGTGTCATTTTGACTTATATCATTTTCCTTCACAATGGCCCGTTTAAATTTGAAAAATGAAAATTTTCCATGGAAATTTATTAAATGGTAAAAATGCGCTTCGAATTGTCCCGATTTAGACACAAAGCACGGTTATTTCGAGTAAATCCAAGAAAATCAAAATTTGGTGAAGGTAAAACAATTTTTTAATGAAAAATTCCCCGATAAATTCGAGATATCAGTGAATTACATTCCAAAATTGATTTCCAAATCTAACCTGAGATGATTAAAAATGATTTTGTTTGAAAAAAATTTTAGCTGTGCTGGGGCTTGATCTCGTGACTCGCGTAAAATGGGATTTTTGCAGATTTACTTGAAATGAACGTGCTCGGGGTATCTAACAGGTAGTAAAAGCGGTGAAAGTTGTGGAAAAATGGTGATTTTAAAAATAGTTCATTAAAGTAATGAAAAAGTAGTGAATTTTGTCAAAAGTGGTGCAAAAATGTAAAAATTTGAAACACGAAATATTTTTAAAAAAATTACCCAAGAATTGATCATTTTTGGTGGATGAATGGCAACTTTTTATGAATTGGCAGCACTGTCGAAATATGTAACGTCATACATATTTAAAAAAAAATATGCAAGCATAAAATTTGTTTGATTTTTCATAATTTAATTTGAAAAAATTACCCAAAAATTGTTCATTTTTCATAAATAGTCGGCAATTTTTTATAAATTGGCAACACTGTCAGAATATGTGACGTCATATACATTCAAAAAAAAAGTAAGCATAAGATGCGTTTATTTTTTAATAATTTAATTTGAAATTCGTTTTAAATACATTTTTTTTTAAATCTAGAATTTGACCTTGTTAATAGGAGAGGGGAAGAGGTGGTAAAATTGAGAGGTTTTTGAATATTTGGTAAAAAGGCAATTTCACGCAATTTTTTTCCAAAAACAAACACATCTTTGGAAAGTGAAGACTTTGAAATTTCCAACGATGTATCACCTGTTTACTTACGCGCTTTCCAAAATTTTTTGCATTTTTTTGTAAATTCGAGACCCCCTCCCTCTAAAATACTTCTTGTTTTTCTATTTTGAATCGCCTAATATATTTGTTGCTATTTATTTAGAATACGTTTATTCGTTTTTTTCACCTCTTGAAGTTTCACAAATTGGAGAAAATGTTGACGTGATTCCGTGACGGAAATTTTACGAAAAAATTTCCCTAATGTCAATCCACCGACAATTTTGGCTCGAGAGAGTGTGAATTTGCATTCAGCGATATCGATTTTCATTACAATACGAAACATTTGCTGGAATTTTTCACCTGAAGAGCTCACTTTTGGTATCATTTGACAGCTAAAAGACCTCTAACTGAAATTCAACGTCTGAAAACGTGTGCTACGTAATATGCTCGTATCTATATAGCGAACGAATAAAAACTTCATCTTCGTCATCCTCCCCCTCTCCCCCTTCTTCATATACCCCATTCGAACATCCACACATCTACAACACTTGTAAAAATAAAACCTCCAAAAAGCGCGCTCGCAATTTGCGAAACGTCGAAAAAATAATTTCCAGCAACATCCAAAGCTCCGTATGATTTTTCATTGCCTCGAACGATGATAACTCTCCCAACGCGAAAAATTCGTTCGCGCTGGAAATTACCCGAATTCGCAACACACGCGAAAATAAAAAATACTTCAAAGTATTCAAATTAATTTAAAAATTCCCCGGGGTAAATTAAATTCGAGGAAAAATTATAAACACCTCGACTACTTCATGTATATAGCTTCTGTTTTACATATAAACGTTCATTTTCATTGTGTCGGCGAAAAACATTCAACGGTAATTCTTCATAGAACCCCAGGCCAACTCTTTTGACTCCTTCGTATCAAATTACCCTTCCGCGTGTACCCAGTCTCATAACTAACCAGATTCGCGTTTTTACCTAATAGCGCGTAATTTTTCTCTTTAATCCGTTTACAGCGAAAATTTAAATTTGTGAAAAAGCTCGAGGAACGTTTTTTCAACGTACGTGTTCCCTGAGTTGTGCTTGTAGATGCCTTACATACAAATAAGTACTTGTAACGGTGTTCCTTCTGCTTGGAAATGTTATAAACCTCGAGAAAAAATCCATTTAAGATTCGCTGTGTTGCGGAAGTGACGAAGGGAAGGGTTACTTTACGTGGAAGTCGTTGTTGAAGGAATAAATTCGGCGGAAAAGATTAATTTTTCGGAAAGTGTGAAAAGCGATTAAGCGTCATTGAGGATATCGCGCTAAAAAAGTCACCCAGATAAAGATATTTAATTTGAATCGTTTGCGAATACTTTCTGTAGTTATCAGCGCATTCAAACAAGTGGAAAATTCTCGATATAAATCCGATTAAGTATCGTAGAAATAATTCGATATCGTCGCTAATTCGCGTGATACTTTTTTGTTTCGGCGTCATCGAAAGAATCTACCGCCTACGATAAACTTGCTGGGCGAAAAATGGTTTAAAAAAATAACTCGACATCTTGCAAGAAGGGAAATTAAGCCAAAGGAATTGTGTTACGTTGAGAACGACAACGGCGATAGGTGGCGGCGTTTATGCTGCGAGAAACGGTCGAGATGGGGCGAAACAGCGCGGTATAATGCCGATAAAGTAGACCTAAACTTTAAACTCGTAATCAGCTAAACAAGGTTTAACAGTAGTGCCTACTGGCGTAATATCAACTTTCACAGACTGATAAAATGTCTACAATAAAAGCTCCGGCCCGAGTTGGGCTTTTCAACAAAGAAATCGAGGCGTTGATGGGTGTTTTTGCTAGCTTTTTAAATAGTTGTTTTACGAGGTTTTCGGGCTTGTTCGTCTTTAATTTCGACATTTTTTTTGCCTTTTTGAAATTCCGCTCGATTGTCTCTTTTTTATCGTGGAATTCGGCGATAGGCGTTTTCTTGCGAAATTAACCGACGCGCTAATCGCTTGTTTATTGGGGATGATTTTCATCGAGAGAAATTCTACGCGGATTTTGTTACAATGCGAATTTCTCGCAGCGAAGGAATTTATTCCGGAGCGTATTTTTTGTCGTGTTAATGTTGGTGTTGTAGGAAATTTTACGCGTTGAGATGTTTTATTTTTTTTATGACGTGTTTCGTGCATTTATCGCATGCGATTCAAATAAAGCTATAATATTTTAGGATCAATTGAAAGAGAAGTATTGACGGAATTAAGACGTGCGTGGGATTGTGTTTTGTAAATCAAAACTATGAGAACGTCGAGTAATAAAAATGGTTCATCTATTCGTTGATAATTTTCTTGTACTTGGTATTTAATGGAGAATAAATTTGGTTTGTAATTGAACATCTTCAGGTGTCAAGGTTGGATTTGAATTTGGACTGGATTTTTGGAAAGAGCATGTCGAAAAATCCTTGTAACCAAAATTTCAGCTGTCCAAGTTCATTTTTAGATTGTTGGCGAATTTTCAAAAACCAAAGAAATCGAAATTTTTATTAAAAATATTAAACTATTACACGAAAAAAATCTACTTCGTGTTAATGAATGATTGAAGGTGTCGTAAAATGTGTTTTTCTTTTCTAATTTGAGCCTCTTGATTCCGAATTTCGCGTTGTTAAACCATCCTGGAGTCTCCACCGCGATTTCCATTTTTTCCAGAATTTTTAAAATCCTCCAGAATCCAGAATTTTTCAATTCTGTAAATAAACACAGGGTACCCAACAGGTGTCGAAAATGTTTTTGAAAATTACTCTAAAATTGTTCATTTTTGATAAATAATTGGCATGGCAGTTTTTTTACTGATTCCTAGAGAGCAACCCAACTTAGAGGCATCGGCTGTTCTCGGTAATTTTCGGGTATGTTCGTTCAACTTCGTGACGTCGTCTTTACGTATGTTGTTTGTTGCGTTTTCTAACGAATGAAGCTCGAAATTGTCCGAAAACAGCCGATGCCGTGAATTGTCTAGCTTTCTAGGAATTAGTCAATTTACTATGCGATGGCAGCAGTGTCGGAATATGTGACGTTACATATGAGTAATTAGTTTTTAAAAAATAATCATTTTGGATGTTATAGATTTATTTACTGAATTTTTTCTTTTGATTTACAAAACCATTGTTTTTATACAAATTAAAAATTTTCAAATTTTATATTTTTAAAATAAGCATATAACGCGTTAATTTTTTTAATATTTTTACGTAATAATTTGGTATACTGTATATGTTTTGAAAAATTTTGGAAAAAAGTAGTGAAAAATAATGATTTTAAAATAAATCCGTGAATTGTTTAAAAAAATAATTTTGAATATTATGGATTTATTTACTGATTTTTTTTCTTTTTTATTGATTTATCAAAGTCATTGTTTTAATATAAACGAAAAATTTATTATAAATTTTTTTTAATAAGAATTTTTAATTTTTACAATTTAAAAAATTTTAAAACAAGTTATAACGCATTAAATTTTTATAATTTTACGTAATTTGACGTTTTCTTTCAGTTCAAAATTTTCTTCTAATTTAAAATTTCACTTCGTTAATGGGGTAAAGCTAGAAGGGGGAGGGGGTGGTGGTAAATTTGAGAGGTTTTTGAAAAATTATTGAAAAAGTGATAAAATAGTGATTTAAAACAAATCCGCGTATTGTTGCGAAAAGCAATTAATTTGTGTACTTAAAAAAAAGTTCCATTTTACCAATTGATTAATCGAATAAGTCAATGACAAGAATATTTCTTTTATTTTTTTCTCGTTATTTTTTTTTCACGTAACGTACACAATACACGTAGTTAGGTTCGATACGTCACACAATCGCGTGTTTTTCTCGCGAGTTCAACCATCCCATTCGTCCCAGTTCATCGCAATGTCCTACGTAAACTTGACATTGCGCGTTTTGTCGAACTCTCCGTACAAAAATGGAACTAGCACCGCTGCGACGTTAAAACTAAAAATATCATTCCTCCGGGAAACGATAATTTATTCGCATCAGAGTAAATATGTAATAGGAAAAAGTAAAATTTACCAATTTCGAGGCAACAGTGTCATCGAACAACCCATCCTGCCTCACGTTCGAGTTTCGCGTTTGAGTTATTACGAAAAATTGAAGTTTTCCGCCATCGTCGGCACTCCAGGGAGCTACGCTTTAGAATTCGCTTAAAACTCATTTATGTATATACGCAACGTAACCAAATAAACTCGATTTTTGCGCAGCTCCACCGTTGGCACACAGATGCGAACTTCGGTAAATTCTGATTATCGAGGTTTGGAATTATTTCGAATTAAATTTCGGTTTTTTTTCTCGTTTTTGTTATCGTCACCGCCGTCGAACTTACAATCAATTAAACTTCGCGAGATTGCCAACACCAGAAATTGCGCGGTTTTACGACATCGGCGCAGAAATTTCGTGTTGGGGAAATTTTTCGAGGTTTTTTTCTCAGTGTTACGTGATGACAGCGAAATTGAAAGCTGAGAGGAGAGGGTTATTTAATAAGTAAACTATGTACCATCTGGTAGTTTCTTCAGAGATCATTCAACTCTAGTATGGTTCCCAAGACATCGAAAAACGCTGAATACGTATTCATATAATATTAAAATTATTACCGTAGTTTCAGGACAACGACACAACCGCTCAATCGACTTATTACGTACTGATTATGTGGTTATTAATTTTTTTTTTAATGAATTTTTTATCGTGTTTTTCAATCGAGCGATTTTTTTTGGGGGGTTAAATCTATTTGAAAAGATTTTTTTTTTAATTATTTCGATATTTTTAATTTGTATTTTTCATCGAATTATTTTTCAATTTTTGTTGTCATAATGTTTGCTACATCGAATAAAAAATCAGTTTTTTAATGAACTTTCACTTTCGACTCATCCCATAATTTTCAAACCTACCTACGCAGCATTCATTCCGAAAACTTCTTGAATTTTATTAAAATCATATTCGTTTCCTATTCCGCAACCTGAAATCTTTATCGTGTTTCCGGAGATTCACACTTGGAAATTCTCAACATTTCGCATCCTACCTGGTGTAAAATTTTCATTTATAGATTTCGATACAACAATTCCATGACTGAAAATTCGATTAAATATTCATTGACTCGACAAGGTTCATTTATACGGTAGCTTTTTGAATTACTCTTGCCGATAAGCACCGACAGAAATTAATCTTTCTTAAATAAAACTCTATTAAAAATCATTCATCGCATGGTTTTCCTCGAACGTTTCCAAACGTTAAAATACCGCCTGAAATCGATGAAAATTAATTAAACCCGCATACGAATTTTTCTAGTTTCTCGCTTTTTCCCCGTTTAGTTTATACCAAATTAACGCGAAGTCGACAAAAATTCGAACTTGTTACGCCAACGTTGCGCGTGTGTGTTTTCTAATCAACTCGATGCATTTTGTCGTCTTCTGAGACGCTCAGCAATGCGTCCACGGTGAATGACCTCATTACGCGGTATCGCGATGGTGATTAAAATGGAAGAATATGCGTTTTCGATGAAAATGGGCGATGACTTGAGTTATCAGTTTTAGAGAAAGAGTCACGAGGGAGGTAAATTTTTCAGGTTGCTTCGTCAGTGTGCGAAGATATTTGTGTGCGATGTATAGTCTTTTGATGGAATTTTTTTTTTTTTTAATAATATACTTGGTATTGACAAAAAGCAATGCTTTATGGCTATTGTCAAAAGAAGCTGTGTTGCTACCTTGTTATATCTTCGTGTGAGAGTGAATGAGGATGCCTTTTATGTTAATTCTAAGTATTTTCTTGACTTGATTTCAAACAGGTATCTTTTCTCGATATCTTAACTCGAAATAAATCTGTATTTTTTAAAACATCCAACAAATTTTTGCCGGAAAATACCTTTTGAAGGTGTTGGGGTAAACAATGGAACACTTTTCAATTTTTAGATATTCCGAAAATTTGTTGCTCAGAAGCGTATATCAAAGAGAATTTCATAGAACTACCGCCTCTAAAATTATGATGAAATTTGAAAAAATACAAAAAAATCGTCGATACAAAAAATGTTTTTTGTCAAGTTTCCAGCAATTTTTATTCCAAATATTTTTCTCTCAAAGTACTCCAAGTCTTACAAAAACGCCCTAACAGAGTTATTTTGTTTCAGCGTATCTAACAGTATTTTGATGTTTTTTAAGTGTTTGATTTTGTTTTAACGCAGATTTTCTTTTAATCTGAAAATTTGACCTCCTTGATAAAGGAGTGGAGGGGCGGTAAGTTGGGAGGTTTTTGAAAATTTAGTGAAGAAGTAGTGGAGAAGTAGTGATTTTAAAAAAAAAATCCGTTAGATACCCAGCTCGAGGGCCTTGCATGTTCGCCATACAAAGTTTTGCGTTCAAATGTGGGGGACGGGTTCAAAAAAATCTTGTGGATTTACATCAAACGGTTTTCACACACACGATCTTGTTATCAGTAACTTTAACAATTAGCGTTAATTACTCTTGATTGACTGAATATTTTGGAAAAATACGACCAGATTTGCAATCGTGAGACTGAGCTGAAGAGATTGATATCACTCACGACCTTCAAATTTGAAATTTTTTTTGAAATTTTCGATTTTGAACAACTCGAACGAAGACTCCTTGTACGAGGCGACGCGATTTGCCGTGTAACTTACGCGGGGCAGCGACTATGGCGTCGCGCTTAATTGGAATCTTATGTTTTCTAGGAATTTTTACTCGATAGCTCGAAAACGAAGCATGCTACGAAAAAATATATAATAACCTGATTTGTAGGAAATTAAATTTACTATCGATAATGTTTTCCAAGAACTTCGATAGGATTAACGGTTGGTTAGATATTGGTGAAAAATCATTTTTGGGGAAGCCAAAAATTCAAAATTTAAAATGTATAGTAACAGTAACTAAAAATTTGTCTTTTTGGTTTCTTTGATATGAAATTCGATCCTATCAAGTTTCATCGAATTCTGAGGGTGCGACCTGGGAAGGTATCCTTATCAGTAAATTAAATAACTAAAAATTAGACACTAACACGTTTTGTGTTGATGGATGTAGCGGTGTTTATTTACCCTTTCGCGATTTATAACGAAACCGCTACGTTCATGTGTTGCTGTAATTTATAATTTGTCGGACATATACGTTATTCGATCAATTAATCAACTTGTTTGTTCGTATCATGAATAATGAATTGTTTTCTAACCTGAAAACAATACCGTTGCTTTAATTGTAGCAATTTTTTTTCAAGCATCAAGGTGACTGGGACCGATGTATACCTTTTGAATGATGGATTTTCGAAGGTGTTTGTCTCGAAGGGTATATTTAGTCTTTTCTTAGAAATGTATCAAATTGACGGAATAGTTTTTTTTTAGTTTCAGATACTTACGTCTACGTATAGAATACACAATATTTGGCGTTTTTCTTATCAAAACGCTCATAAATGATAATAGTCGACACGTGCTAATTGCACCGAATTGTAATCCTTTTTATCGTATTTTCTCATCGCATCGTATTAAAATTATTCTAAAATAAACGCGAAACTTTGTACAAATAGGAATTTTACTGGAAAACCAAACACGCGAATACATACGTAATTACGCCTTAAGAATTCATTATGTATTTTGTCGGGATTTTAGAATTAAAATTTTCGTTGAGCGGCTGCAAAGATGAAATGCGTCGATGATTCGTGCTACAGAATTATGGTTGTAAACCGCTTTAATCGTATGTTAACGACGATTTCGCCGTTTATGACGGAAAAGTACGACGATTAAAGCGCTAAACTGTACGGTAACAATTATCGCGCCACTTTAACGCTTAATTGTCGTATTATTTGGAGAAAAAGCTTATGCGATTTTTGTACGTTTTAGTGGCGCGCTGGTAATGGTGGGAAAATTAACGTTGTAGCATGCTTTAACCGATAAGAATGGAATTTCTTTCCCCCTCCCCCCAAACAGATAATGTAGGTTGGTACATGTGAAGACACACTGTGGGCAAAAATTTTTTCAAAAATAAACCATCGAAATGTTTCCAAATGATGGAAGTTTAAATTGAATTAAAAATATTTGTTTTTCAAATTTTCAAAAATTCGAACTGTCAAAAGCTACGCTGAAACGTATAAAAATGAAACGAATACTGCACGTTTTGATGAAAACCATCACATATCATCTCCTTCGGGCTGACGGCATATTAAATTAAAAAAGTTGATAGAGCTGAGAAAAAACTTGATGTTATCGCTGTCTGCTCTCTGCAGTTTTTCAAGTATTATCGATTCGCATTTTTACACGATTGAAAAAAAATCTTTCGCGCTGTCAACCTTTTTTTTAAAGTGTCTTTCATCGTTCGAGATGACTTTTTTCAAGATCCCGCTGCGAAGTTATCGGAGTTTGGGAAATGCGTATTTCGACGATTTTTTTCTTCGGTGTGGTCAAGGTTTCAGTTTCCGATTTCAATAGACGTCATCGAAGTATACGAATTCATATTTCCGACTGATATACTTTTCTTATTTGAATTTTAACGACTTATTGAAATTTCAACAGTTTGTTTTGTTATAGAAAACGAGATAAAGTCAATTAAAATGTTTCACGGAGTGTGAAAAATGAGTTGATGTTTTCAAATGTCGATCAATTTGATGTATGAAGTTGTATAGAAATGAAGCTAATATATAAGTTCTTGGAAATAGTCGCGAAGAAGGTAGACGAAAAATATTTGGAAAATACGTAGAAAAAGGAATAATTTCACGTTTTTTTGAAGAATACTTCATTTGTATATAAAAAATCCGGTGACGGAATTTTTACTCGGTGATTTGTACTTTTTTTGAAAGTTCAAATAACTCAAGAAATGATTTAGAAATGAAATCACTTTTGAGCTGGCATCAGCAAAACATGAAATACTTATTCTTATTTATACTTGAATTACTTCGCCACAGCGCTAAATCATTCAAATAATTAATTACCAAAAATTCGATACTTTTGGAGTGTGGCCCTTATTTTCAGAGTATGAATTTTTCAGGTTCAACCCTCAAAAACTGTTACTAACCATGAAAAAATAATCATCTAAAAATTTAGGCCAAATCGGTGCCTCAATCGAGTTGAAGTTCGAGTACAAGTTAGAGCGCGACGCGCATCAGCTACCACGAGCGACCCGTGGTACGAATACCGTAGTGTTCGGGCGTTGAAACGCCGTCAGATGCGATGATTTCATGGATCAATTTCCGACACGATCTCATTTTCCTATGACCTTGAAAATAATTTTAAACGATTGTCTAACATTTGAAAGTGATTTTCTAAATATTTTTTTCAAGTCGAGTCCTCAAACGTGTCAAAATTTGTCAACACTGTGCTTTGCTTAATGCTGCTACTAGTTGCAACCAAAACGAAAATGATTTTTAATTGAGAATAGCAAGCAAACGGTTTATTTCAATTTTATACGTAAAAAAATAATAAATTAATTTTTTAATTTTTTATCAATCGTAATAATCACCATTTTCAAATAAACTATTTTGTATGATAATTCGAAATATTCATTCGTCATGACTTCGAACATACCGAATGGGACTTGTAAACTGCTCCTGAATGTGGAGGTCCGGCTATGCACGAGTTATTCACACGAATGCTCATTTTTCAAGAACTCATCTTCCCAAATTGAAATATTTTTCGTATCATTGATAATATAAATTCGTCTGCGCAGAACCCATCGAATTCGCGAACCTCCGCGGTTCGAGTATCATCATCAGCATTCACGATCATTCCACTTCACATGACCGGTTATTAATTGACTTGAAGAACTCGATGTTCGCGATGGTTTTTCTATGTGTTTTAGAATGACAATGCGAAATTCCACGTACGTGATGCCACTATCAAGTAGTCATATGTCATAAGACGGCATTAGACGATAAGATGTAAATATATGCAATTAGTTTGAATATATAGGATTTGCCTAATCTCATGAAGTATCGTGGAATTCGACGTATTCGGCATTATTTTACAATGAAATTCAACCTTCGATCGTTTTTTTAAATTTGGTAAATTCTAATTGCCATAATATCTTCGCTTTTTTTTCCGAATACAATCAGACAGAATGTATTCGATCTTCAATGGCATAATATTTTCAGTCGCGTTTAAAATATTATGGAAATTAAAACAAACACGGATCAATTTGCATTTGAAAAAATACATTCATCCGACGTGCCACGCCGGAAATTAAATTAACAGGTGTTCCTCGTTCGAATACATCCTGCATGTGTTTTCGGTATGCAGCAGCGCTACGTAGCGGTGAAAAAAGTAATTGAAAAAATTCTTGGAACTGGAACGATTATAAAATTTGCTTAATCGGTGAACTTTGATTATCAAACGAATCCACACGAGCACGCGATTTAGATGGTGTAATTATGTATCAAATGGTCCATTATCTAATTATATGAAAAAATTACCATTACTTCCTTTCGGAATAAGATAAGCGTCGTGTATTACGAAACAATACGTAAGCGCCATTTTAACATCAGTACATCTTCTTGCTGATTTGTCGTAACCTTTTCAACCGCCGATAACCGCGCTACCGTAATTTGCTATTTACTCGTATTTTTCGTGTTCAAAAACATCTCTGATTTATCACCGGGCAAACTTCGGATCCACCAGACCCGTATACGTTCATTCTCTAGAACCTTGGGTCAATTCGAACTATTTTCCTAATGAAAACGCAAGCCTGATTATTACATAAAAACAATCCACACTCATAAATTAATTCCGCCGAGTGACGTATAAAACGTAATAATACAACGAAAACGATAAACCGCGTGATTTATGCATCTCTACTAAGTAATCAACGGTCTACACATGGCTCATTTGGTTCTGGTTTTGGTGTAATGGCGTCCAAACGCTTCGTTTCGAATCACTACGACCAAAGTTGGAAACACGCTACCGGGGTTTCCTTCGCGTTCGCAATTTCAACGTGTATTTAAAATCGCCAAAAAGCCATCGAACGATATGGTCGATATGTACCAGAGTAAAAACATTTGCGTATGTTTGTAACACGATAATTACACGAGTATAATGGTAGCGTATAACGAGTCCGTTTCCAATTAGGTATCTCACGCTTTGCCAATAGAATTAGCCACGGAGATCCAAGGGAGATGTTACGAATTATATATTCGTGTAAAACGCGTACCTCGACGCTATAGTCGCCCTTGGAAAAACGATTAGCGCGTTTTACATTTCTTGTAATTTTTTTAATCACATAGAAAACACGATTGGAAACGCAGCCCGCGAGAAATCATCGCTTGTAAGTCGTCCGGCGATCGGTTAATGTGGCGGAATAATTATGCAAAATATCACGAAATTCACCAAACCAGGCACCCGTGGTGTTTGTATTGCGTAAGTTTAATGTATCCGTCGCGTCGATCGTTTATACGTGGTTGTCTTTCAAAGTCACCGAAATAAATTTTAATTAAGCTTCGCCATAGTTGGAATTTTCAAAGCACTGTAACGAATTTCCGGCAACTTGGATGTTGAATTTGCGAAAGGCGTCGGGTAATCAGAATAATTCGATTTTCGTTATCGTAAATTTAAATAATAAAGTGAAAATATTAAATTGTAATTTTCCTACCGTGAGTTTTCCGTTGATAAGGGAAATACTCGTACAGAGATGATCGGTGATTTCAATCAATGAATTTACACGTTCTTCTGTGGTATGCTTCTTGACCCTTTTTATCTTGCATAAGATGTCCTTTCTTCCGTTTTTTTTTTTTTTTTTTTCGTTTTAACGTGCCGTATACAGGGGACATAGCCCGGAGACACGAGTTGAGATATTTAGTGGGTCAGAGTAGAGAGGATAGTTTGGTTGCGGTTAGGAATTTGGAAAGGTTCTCTACATTGTCTTGATTGTCGGAAAGTATGGTCTGGAGGTCTGAAGCTAGGTAGGTAGAACGCGCTGGCTGGAAGAAAGGGCATTGGACTAGGATATGCAGGATATTTAGGGGAATGTTACAGTGAGTACACAGAGGAGGAGGTTGTTTCAGGAAGAGGTATTGGTGAGTGAGAAGGGAGTGGCCTGTTCGCAAACGTATGAGGTTAGTTTCAAGTTTTCTAGAAGATTGTTCAGAGGTGGTCCAAGGGTTAA
Source organism: Maconellicoccus hirsutus (assembly GCA_003261595.1). Lineage (NCBI taxonomy): Eukaryota > Metazoa > Arthropoda > Insecta > Hemiptera > Pseudococcidae > Maconellicoccus > Maconellicoccus hirsutus. The sequence continues at coordinate 30,020 of QBDW01006449.1, read as the reverse complement.
TACTGTTCCTGATTAATTTTAGTTTATTGTTGTTTGAAGTTAAGTTCCAAAAGTTTTGAAATTCATCTTTCATTAAATTTTTTATAAACAGTTTAAGGTCGGATAAAGGGATAGGGATGTCTGCTATAGGAAGAAAAAGATGAGCATTTTTGGCTGAGGTATCAGCAAGCTCATTGCCTTGAATTTGAGAGTGTGAGGGGACCCAGCATAAGAAAATGTTGTAATTGTTATTTAGAAGGAGAAGTTTCACTATTTCTTGGGACAATGGGTGGGAGTGCTTTGACCTGTAATTTTTTATTGACGAAAGTGCTGATAATGAGTCTGTAAAAATAACAGAGTTCTATAAGTTGAAGTTTTCAATGTTTTTATTGCGAACAGTTCTGCTGATAATATAGTTCATGGTCATTTTTTTGTTTCATGAAAATAAGAATTTCATGGATTTAAAAAAAAATTAAATTAAAGTAAATTTAAAAATATAAAAAAATTAATTTAAGAATAAATTTTTAAAGAATAATAAATGAAAGGAAAAATTTCCAAGAATGGAGATGGAGATTTATTCATTTCGTTGTTTCAATTTCTTTATTATACTTTTCCTCATATTCTCTCCTCTCTTCTATGATGATCGATGCAGTTACAAAAAATTGCCTTTATAATTGACTCATTTTTTACGCCATATTACATTTTTGTCATGTAATGAGAACTCGTATCCGCATCTTTGAATTACTGCATTTGCAGGATCGTATTATTTCGATTTTAATATGAATTTTCTATGCATTCGTTTCTTTTGGAATATTTTTCGTTAAATGGGTCAATTTTTTGGCTTAAAAAAAACTTTTAATCGGTAGTTCTTACTAATTTCAACAACACGAAATGTTCTCGTATGATTCTCGTTTCATTTTTCTTCGTTTTCCATGACAGAGATTAATTATTGATTTTGTTTTGTTTTAGGTGAGTTCATAGAAAATCTAATTGGTTGATGTATCTTTTCCGGTGTGTTCGAGTATCAAGTAAGCTACTACAAAGCAAAATCTGAATATGGGGGTCCGGCTAGACACAAGCGTACATGACTTGAGATCTTCTCGGAACAGAATTTCACGAAAATGCAAGTTATTGGCATTTTCATGTCTTGGTTGTGGGACAAAAAATCGAAAATCGTCACGAAAAAGCGTTAAAAAAGCGTCACGCGGTTGTCATGGTAACATGTCATGCTCATGAGTGATGATCTTCATATTTTCATGTCGTGATAACATGTCATAGATGGCTATTCATTGTCATGATGACGTATCATGGTGGCATGTGAAGTGACACGATATGATGACTAGGGATGGGATTTTTATGCTTTTGCATATTTTTTTCCCTTGTTTACGGAAAGGAATATTTACAATATCTTTGCGAATCATAAAATTCCAAGAAGAATGAGCCTAATTTGTTAGGGAATATTTTTGGATATTTTTGGTAAAAAGCATAAAAATGCATATTTTCGGGATTTTTCTCAGCTATTAGGCATAAAAAAGCATATTTAGGCTATTTTCGACCTTTTTAGAGCATATTTTACTAAAATACTCAAAAATCTGCTTTTTCAAAAAAAAAAACTTTGAAAAATCAAAAAAAAAAATTTTTTTTCTACGATTTTTTGTGTTAATATCAACTGTTAACCTGTTATTTTATGATTAAGATTGTGATTTAATTATTAAAAGACTTGAGTTCCAGCATTAATTTTGTCATATTATTGTTCTCCTTCAAAAACCCTGAATTTTGATACCCATATTGCCCCCTTTTATTGAGCATATATCGGGCATATTTTCATGTTTTAGGGAATATTTTCGGCATATTTCGTACTCGAAAAAACATAGGGCATAAAAATCCCATCCCTAATGATGACAAGTCATTAATACGGTGACGTGTCATTACTACGAGTGGCACGTGACATCCAATAATATCCTCTGATGAACACGATTGTTGCCAAGTGGCATGAAAATGTCACACTGTGTAGCGGACTTGTACGCAAGCTGATGCTTTATCGTACAAAACGAATACTTTGAATCATTTTTTCCATTTTCGTCAAATTTCCCATAAACACACAAAACAACGATAATATTTTTTTCAACGCGTCAACACTTCATTACAACCAAGAAATGTTCCAGTTGAACGATCTGACGTGTTTAAATCGCTCGCAATGAAAATTAATCGTTTATTTGGAACTACTTCATCGTATTAAAATAACGTTTAGAAAAACGTTAGAAAAAAGCTTAGCGAATCCGCGACCATTGGCTTATGTAGTTTCACAATTAACAATTTGCTGCAAAGTACAAATACAAGCTGGAAAAACGCTGTTTTGATGTTGATTCGAGGACATGGTTTCCGGGCGAGCATTTTTTTTATCTCCGTTACGCAAATAACGATAATCCGAAATTCCATATTATTCGTTCACCAAAGCATAAAGTAAATGTTTATTTGGTGAGGAAAAAATTACGTCAAGTTGCAGTTTTTCGTTCGTCCGAACTCTTTGGGATGTTTTGGTATTTTGGTCGTTTGACGGGTATATTTGATCGGAATGCGGATATACTTCGATTTAACGATTTAAAAAGCGAACCGTAGGGTAGTAAATTTTTCATTATCGTTGATGTTCCGGAAACGAATTACTTGTACTTTTTCACGTCAGTACAAATATGTGAGACGTTCGAGATAAAAGTTTAAATAGCGCGAATTTGTACCCTGGTCGATGATTTTGTGCTGGTTAACCATAGAAAACATTAGCCTTTGCCATAATATCAGGTATTAAACAAGCGCAAAGGCATTTTGGATGCGGGCCAAGCGAAAACGTAGTATCTGCCAAATGTCAACAATAAAAAAGTCGTTTTATATTTCGAAGAAAACGCACGAGATGGAATAATTTCCACGCTGCGAGAAGATTGACGGCGAGAACATGCCAAAGTGGAAAATTTTTCCTCGATTGATTTCCAGCTACAAACCAATAAAGGCATTTGTGGAATATTTGAAAGAATTTTCAAATTACAAAATTTCCACGAGGACCCGAGGAAATTCGCATTTTTATCAAATTAATTTCGCCATTATTACGAAACCTAAACAACTGGCGAACTACCGTATGACTCGATGTGAAATTACAGGAAATATCATATTGGATTCGATGCGCAATAAAAGCTATTTTAGCATAATATTCGAAATTAACGAACCATTCGTTTAATTATTGAATTATCGAAAAGCGATAATTAAATACGCCGAAATAACAACACACGTGTGTCCCACGTAAATGTTTCCCGTTCACGTGAGGGAAATTCGATCGGTACGAAGAGTGTAACGCCGGATGAGAGGTTTAGTGGGGAAGAAAAAACCATAACCCTTTTGTAATTTGTGACATGAAAGAAAAAATTACGTATTATACCTTAATTCGGTGCTCGTTGCTTCCGTTAGCGATTCCATGTAACCAGTTTCCTTCTCACTGACTATTCTCAGTAGGACTTCATCGCATGTACTAACGCAGTTCGAAGATTTCTCGTGAATATTTGAAATTCGATCTCGATATGTATCGTGGTTATATTTTACCTCCGTATCGATTTTTATCGCATATCACGCGAATAAAAAATATTGAAGAATCACCCGACGAATAGGGAAAATTTATTAACTCGTGTAAGTCTATTTTCTCTATAAGAAGAATTCGCTGAGTTGAACGAATAACCGGAAAAATACCTGAGCCCGTTAAATAACTCCGTTTAAAATTCCTTTTTTTAAGAGCTCTTTAAAAAAAATTAACACTATGGTTTAATTCGCCGCTTCTGCGAAATCTCGCATTTGAAAGTCCTTTTACGTAGATATGAAAACATATAGAAATGGAGAAAAGATGCTGAAAACATTGACGATAATTAAAACGTCAGAAATAACATCGGCGTACTCGTATTTCACGTATTCATGCTGTTCGTCGCTGATAAGCTACTAAAAGCACGAATATGTTTTGCCGAATTGAATTATAACGACGAAAGAGTAGGATTTGAAATTATTTTTGTTTCAAATGAGACCCTAAGAGTGTCAGCGGTTCGAGTATAAGCGATCCTATTGTACGTAAAGTAACTTCACTCGAATGGCATTTTGGTCACGTTCGGTGTCGAGCGAAAAGAACTTATCAAGTGTTATTCGCAGTTACAAATGTTATTACAGGTTTGTGTTTTACGTTCGCGAGTGCGATAAATTGTAATTTCCGTCTGGATTTTTTCCCCCGGAGTTTTATTGAATATATTTAAAATAACTTAGGCGATTCATCTAAACATCGGTTTACTTTCGACCGAAATGGACGACGCGACGGAGCTAAATCTTTATTTTTTGCGAATTTTCACGTTTGTTTGGATAGTACGAGATTGCGTGGTTTTTATCGCCCTTTTTTTTTACCATGGTGTTGTGTCTTCGATGAATGTAATGGTGTGGTTTAGAGAAATGTCCTTCTCATTGGGATACTATTATTTTAAGGGATTCTTCGGAATTTGCGTATCGTGTCCTATACACGTTTTCAAACGGTGCCAGTGCAACAGAGAAGTGTTGTAAGTTTGGTGTGGATTTTTATCGCAGTAATCGATACCTTTTTGAAAGTATGGCTCATTTTTCGAGAGTTTTCTCTTCGTATTATTTACGTTTATTTGTTATGTTACAAGATGCGTTGTTTAAATACGATGAAATTGTTTCAAAAAGCATTAATTACGTTTTGTACGATATGTTTATATGCCTTTTGATAACACGAGTAATAGTTTCCTTTTGATGATTCGAGATTCATTTTTGATTGGAGTTGGAATTTCACGATCAAAATATTTTATCAACTGTTTGGAGAAAAGGCAGCACTGAATTAGGCGTGATTGTAAAAATGGAATTCGCTTCATGTATTATTTTCATAATCACTATGAAATCACCATTAGTCGTATTTACTAGTGAACTACTCGGATTTCTGTATTTACCGGTAAATTATTTATAATTACCAATAAGTCACTATTAGTTACCCGTAAATTACCTGTAATTACCGGTGTATTACTTGTAATTACCAATAAATTACTCGCGGTGGCCCGTAAATTACCCGTAATTACCTACAAATTACTCGTAATTACCAATAAACGACTAGTAATTACCTGTAGATTACTTGTAATTATGGGCACGTTACCCATAATTACCCATTTCTGCTATCTTTTGGTAGTTTGGATACGTTTTCAATTTCAGAAGCTAAAAAATTTTTAATTTACATTTTTTAAAATACTTTTAAAATCTAATGTACTTTCGACTACCGATATAATTTTTCTGTACTTAATGGGTCTAATTTTTTGTAAGTTGATACGTCAATAATTCGAGTGTCGATGGAGTAAGTCTTCAATAACGGATATATTACTTCAAGCAGAGCCGAACGGGGGGGGGTCGGGGGTTCAACCCCCCCCATTGGCAAAAAAAAAAGAAAAAGAAAACAATACATTGGCAAAGGCGAATAAAACAAATCCATGACTGATAGGTACTCCCAGCACTATGATTTGTCTATTTGAGCGATATATGACAAATATTAGAAGATGCAATAATGCTGATGGGTGATGTAATATTTCTTGGGGCGCCGCATTGTCACCAGGGTTGTCATTTTACATGTAGAATATTTTATTCTACATTTTTGTGTAGAATATGTAGAATATGTAGAATATCAAATGTAGAATACGTAAAATGATTTGAAAAGCCATTCTGATTGGCTAATGATAAGAAAATGGTTTTTCGCGGTGCAAAAGTAAGATTGAACTCGTTCTTTTTTACTGCATGAAATCGTTCAAATGAACGATATAACGAAAATTGCCAAGAAAAAACCAAAAAAAGGATTCATTTCATGGTTAAATTTGAAAATTTGGAGTATAGAAATTTGCTTTTTAGACAGAAAGACAGAATTCGACATATTTAGGTACTTTTTTCATACATAAAAACTTTTTTCTGAACGTTTTAAAAAATTCATTCAAGAGTTTATAGTTAAATTTGAAAATTTGAAGCAAATCTATAGAAATTTAGATGATATTTGCAGTATTTTGGTATTTTTTTACCCAAGTTTACATATTCTAAATATTCTACATTCTACATAAATAATCTACTTTACATATTCTACATAATATTCTACTTTACATATCTTGCATAATATTCTACGTTTTACGTTCTACAAGACAACCCTGATTGTCACTTCGATCTTTATTAGCGCATCGTTATGTTAATAGGAAAATGCTAAAAATGTATATTTTGGAGATTTTTATTCATTATATCTCTGAGGCAATTGTACAAATTTAGGTTCTTTGTACACCCCCCATCTTTCTCACAGAAAAGGAAATTTTTCCAACTTGTGAACCCCCCCTTACGCAAATCCTGCAGTTTCGATAGTTGAATTATCGATATATAGAGTTTTCGCTCATTAATAATTCAATTTTCCCATTTTCAATGTAGCGATTCTTCGGCCACCGATACGATTTTTCGATATTCGATGGATGGAATTTTTGGTTAATCGAGTAAAATCTTAGAAAACCCCGATAAAGCCGCAATCGCAACAGCTCTGGTAATCAATTAAAGCAACTCAAACATCCGGTAAATCTCTGCAGATCAAAGCAACAGCACGCGATAAGCTACCGATGACGATGCGTTTCCTCGGCTCATCTCGTCGGTGGGCATGCAATCGATTCTGTGATCTCTAATGACTCAACTTTCCACAAGTTTCGGTTCGTTTGAAACCAAAACATCGATTTAAATGTACCTCGGCGCTAATCACCGTAGATCTCGGCTACTCTTCGTCAAATCTGGGAAACACTCGGATCACATGGCATCCGAAATGGTAATCAAGATAACACGTTTTGACTTGTGGAATCCGAGGTAGTAAAAATACTACAGATAAAATCGTGTACTCTGCGCTTCCATCGTACATACTCTCAAAACGTGATGCTTCGATAAAGAATGGAAATACGGTTATGCATACAAATGAACGAAATTAACGTCGATTTCATTATCGGGTTTACTGATATAAAAGCATCGTTAAGTCGAACCGTCCTCTCGAACGCTAATCCCTGCAGCGAAGACAACGAGAATTTTCCGCGGTCATCTCGTCGATACTGTGACGAGACGAACGAGGCGAACTCGAATTATATTTTCAATTATAAAACACGGTATCGCAATTAACCGTCTTTTTTTCCTTATTGCATCGCGTCGCATAGTCGTCGAATCGGTATCGTATACGATGACGCGTCAACGACGCTGATTTACAGCCGGTATCATTACATATATATGACACGACATACGCACGTACCGAGGTAAAGGAAAAAAACCACGCCAATAAAACTTATCATCGATAACGGCGTTATAAATTATCGACGTTTATTTAAATAGTGGTATTTTTCGACGCGTAGAGACAATACAGCCGAAGCCAAACGCCCAAAGAGTCGTAGCAGATGAATGGCGTCGCGATTCGACTTGAATGGTGTCCGGTCCGAGGCTTCCAGGTTACGTAAAATATATACTTGGCGTACCGCATCGTTCTCTTTGCCTTTACACGTGTAGGAAGAAAGGCGTAGGCGATTGATAAGTATACACGTAATGCGCTTCAAACGCTCGTTTATCAGACCATGTGTCCGCGCACGTTGCGAACTCAGTCCGGTTTCGTGGTCGCGCCTTCCAAGAAAACATTCAAAAATACCTAATTACGTCGCGAATGCGAAACGACGCGAAAACTATGCGAAAACCGCACTTACGAATTTGCGCAGGTACGTTTCGACGACAAAGCCGCCATGGTTTTACCATAATGCAGACGAGTGACGAATTACATCTCTGCCTCGTTTACGCGAACGTCGTACAAATGTAAGAAACTTATTCATAAGTGAAACCGACGCTTTTGAAATGTCTATTCATTAAGCTGTCACTTAACCCTTGGTAATTGTCTCCGCGTCTATTTTTGCGTAAAAACCACGCGGAAAAAAATCCCGTCATATAGCGTGAAAATTACTCCACCATTTACACGCACACAAATACTGAAATCTGTGGAGAATCTTAAAAACACACGTCTCGCCATTACAATCTACCATATCGCTTGGTTAAGCACACAAGACGATTCAGCAGTTCGCCTTAAAAGCAAAGAGAAAAGGCTGCGGGGATTTTCAAACGTATGCAACGTGAATCGTTGAATGTTCAAACTTCTCTCTCACCAACTATCACCATCATTAAGCGAAAACAGTTACGAGTTGGTTAATTTTATCTCATCGCGTTGCGCCTCGTCCGAAATTAATCTCCGTCGAGAACGTTTTCCGAAAAGAATATACACACGTTTGTTTAATTCGTCGGAGAATTTCCTCCTTTGGAAATTTTCGCCGTCTTCTCGGGGCTCGATTTTTCATCTCCACAGATACAAATAAACTTCACGTCGTAAGATCAAACGTAAGTGAATTTCATCGCGTTTTTTACACGCCACAAAAACACGATCGCGTCACGACGTCCGAAAAATCACCCAAACCAATCGCATCGGTGTCGTTGAAGCCGATAAAACGTCATTTCCACGAATTTTCCGCCGTCTCCTGTCGCAATCTTATAGAACTATTTGGTATTCCGACCGGTGTTCCGCTGATAACATTTTGTCGACTAGCGAATTGATGATTCGTCGTGCTTTTTCCTGCTCCACGAGCCGACCAGCAATTTCGCAACACGACTATTAATTCGAGACAAGTTCACGTCCTCTTAATGAAGCACGTATAGTGCCGAGACGCCGAATTATTCGTGTCTTCGAGGTAATAGTGACCCATACCGGCGCAGTTTCACGTTCTTCGTCGCCAGATACGATTACGGAGAATTTAAAGCGTTAACCCAGACGATAGTTATCGAATGAACGAGATATTACCTCCTTTCGCCACCGACCAGAGATAAAACGAATCTAATTTTATACCGAGGATATCTTCGTTTAAATGAATTGGCTTAGTAAGCGATTCCGTAATCCTCGAGACCGTGAAAATTTTCATAAATGGGATGATCATTGAAAGATGGCCGATTATCGAGCGTTTTTTACTTCGGTAGAAGAACGCGCAGCTTGATTTTTATGATTTTAAATCATATTCAACGATCGCGACCTTCGTTTGAGAGATCTTCGTAATTTCTTCGTTGGAAGTTAATCGACATCGTTGGATATTCGTTGTAACGCTACTGATTTCTCTTGATTGATTATGGACAGTTTCCGTCGTAGATTAAACGATCCAAATCGTTTGATGATTAGAATCGAAATCCGTGATCCACATCACCAGGTCACTTTTTGCTACAATCGAACGCTTTTTGATGCTCAGCCCCACCCTAACCATAGGTCATTGATAACAACTTGTCTCTATTTTTCAAAAATTTCGGTCAACTCAGTGTCCATCCTTAAAAATTTATTTGAATTACAATATATTTGCGTAAAATTTATTAAAATTTGTACAAGTAGCTCAAATTCAATGAAAAATTCGCTTAAAAGTTCTAAAGAATTCAAAAATTTTGTTTAAATTGTTTAAAAGTGCAAAAAATGTTGTTTGAATTGCTCAAAGTTGTTAATTATTTAATCAAAATTGCACTAAAGTTGTACAAAATGATTAGATTAATAAAAAATTTGGTTTAAATTGCCAAAAACTGTCAAAATGTTGTGAAAATAATATAGAATCGATCGAAATTTGTTTAAAATTGCTTAAAAACTTTTATAATGTTATAAAAATAATTTAGAATTGCTTATATTACGCAAAATTGTCAAAATGCTGTTAAAATCGGTTCAACTAGTTCAACATTTGCTCAAAATTGCACAGAAGTTCTACAAAACGATTAAATTAATGTTTATAATTGCACAAAATTGTCGAAATGTTGCTAAAATTGTACAAAGTTGTTCAATGTTTGCACAAAATTGCACAGAAGTTGTGCAAAACGATTAAATTGTTGAGAAAGTTAGTTTAAATTGCATGAAAACTGTTAAAATGTTGTTAAAAGTATTTATAATCAAGCAACATTTATTTAAAATTGCTTAAAAATTGAAATAATTGTCAAAATGTTGCTAAAATTGTACAAAGTTGTTCAATGTTTGCCCAAAATTGCACAGAAGTTGTGCAAAACGATTAAATTATTGAGAAAGTTGGTTTAAATTGCATTAAAACTGTTAAAATGTTGTTAAAAGTATTTATAATCGAGCAACATTTATTTAAAATTGCTTAAAAATTGAAATAATTGTCAAAATGTTGGTAAAATTGGTTAAAATGATTCAAAATTTCTGCAAATTTTGAAAACGTTTTGACAATTTTGTTCATTTTTAAGCTGTTTTAAACAAGCTTTGATCCATTCTAAGTAATTTTAACAACATTTTAACTATTTTTACGCAATTTCAAACAAATTTCTCATTAATTTAGTCTTTCAGCATAACTTTTGTGCAATTTTGAGCAAATATTGAACAACATTTCAACAATTTTAAGCGACTTTAAACTATTTTAAACAAATTTTGATCAATTTTTAACAATTTTAACTGCATTTTAACAGTTCTTCTGTGATTGTAATCAAATTTTTCAATTTTTTAGTCGTTTTGCACAACTTTTGCGCAATTTTGAGCAAATGTTGAACAATTTTAACTACGTTTTGACAATTTTGCGTAATTATAAGCAATTGTAGACAAATTTTGATAAATTCTTGCCTAATTTAACAACATTTTGATAGTTTTTTGCAATTTTAGACAAATTTTTAATTAAGGTGAGGACAAACAAGGTGACTAGAAAATCTTCAAAATTTGGATTCCCGACTTTCACGACTCATACATCGGATAAACCTGCCAAGCACCGCATGACGGAATAATTTAGCTCGAAAAAAAGTTCTTCGAACCGGAATCAGAGAAAGTATCTTTCAAGACTGAACAAGTCCCTTGACAAAACACTCGGGAATTTTATTAGCAACCAAACAAGCACGGCGTGTTCTCTGCAACACGACTAGACAAGAACAAACCACGACATTTGAATCGATGGTTCAAAAATACATAAGTCCGCTTGTTATCAAATCTGGTGTTCGGATCACGTTTTTTTTTTTTTGTTGTAAAAATGAAGAGCACTTGCAGGTTGCAGGACAAAGCAGCTACTCATTGGACACCAATGATCTGTAAAGGTCTCTAGCGGCTAGAGATGAGTTAATGATGCGTTAACGAGACACAATACAGCTGCAGACTACTCGGAAACAACACCCCATAGTCGTTTATACTCGTACAACCATAAAATTGAAATCAGCATCTCGAAAATGTATTCCACTAGGATTTACCATCGTTATAGATCGACGAATACGCACGAAAAGCAATTTTACGACTCCATCGATCGCTTTTGCGGCGATGAGTAATCTACGGAGGAAATTCGCTCGTGACATTAACACGAGATTATTACCAAAATGGATGTTTACGTTTGATAATCCACACGACCTTACTCTAAGGCGAGTATTTACGAGACAGCTGTTCCCGTCAAAGTACACAGTCCTCGACCTGGTTGTAATTTGCCCGAAAAAGAAAGAGAATTTTCTAGCGAACGGATAACACAAAACCGGAAACGATGGGAGTGCCGCGAACAAAACGCGGTTCGTGACACGGCGCGTAATTCAACCGGGTGACAGCATATGAGGCGACTGCAGAAAAAAAAATAAAGAACTGACGTCACCGAGCGAGTATTTGATTTAAGAACGTATTGTTGGAAAAAATTCCTCATTGTTTTGACGATTTTCGTCAACCAGTGAAAAAAGTCAACGGCACGTGTTCGAGGGCGTTTGAAATTACAACGCGCGCCGTAACCATAAGTCTCAAAAGGTGCAAGATGGCCGACGTAGTGAGAAAAATCTGTACGTTATGAATCTGGAAACCTTGTTTACCGAGATGAGTGTATTTACTATACACGACTGCTCTCGCATGAATGAGAGAACTGGTTCTTTACATGAATATGGTGCTCAACTTATTAATAGACGTCTAGCGTATTATAAGGGATACTCCGCAGACATTACCATTTGTTGATAATCTATTGCCGCTCCATTTACGCATTCCGTCTCATCTCGAGATAATGCGTTTGGTATTTACGAGGATTTTTGTTTTTTTATAAATACCCCACCAACGAGACGAGAGCTCGTTACATAGGTAATGTTTTCCCTTTAAAATACCAACACGCCGCGTTACATATTCACCCTCCAGATTCACCTAGGTGGCAGCCGGCCTGCTCGGTACGCGCGCCCAAGATGATTTTTAACTCTTTTCAAACCATCGTCCCCCTCGCTCCACATTACGATTAGGTCACGTGTACGTCGTCGTTTTACAACAGCGAGTTCTGCCAGCAGTCGTTCAGCTGGCGTGCCCGTGTAAATGGTCTTTTGATTATCGTACTATTACAAATACACCAACACCCGATACCTTCCTGGTCAATATGGTAATAATGAAGGGCTTGATAACTAGTTATAGTTTGCGGTACGTGGGGTTTCGAAAATGACAAACGCTCCATGATGCAATACCGCTAGATGCGACCGAATTTTACAATATGTAATATTGCCGTCATCGTGGTTCTTCGTAGTTTAAAAAGCCTAATTTGTAATTAGCGCTGGTTAACGTGAACACGTCTGAAAAAAAAAGTTTTTCACAGGTTGACCTCCAAGTTTTTTTCATGAACTTGCTAGAAATAATTAATGTAAGCGGAAGTATACGAAATAAATGTAATATTTTCGGATTTTTGTTCAATTTTAACCCATTTAAAGTATTTGAAAATTAATTTTACGGGGGTAAAATTGGACAAAAAAATTATCAAATAATATGATACATCAGGGTATTTAAAAGTTGTGAAAGCAGTGAAAAAGTAATGAATTTCGTCAAAAAGTAGTACAAGAATAAAAAAACAAAGACGCGAAATATTTTTGAAAAAATTACATAGAAATTGTTCATTTTTGATGAATTATTTGCAAATTTTTTATGTATTAGCAACACTGTCGGAATATGTGACGTCATATACTTTTTTTCAATAAGCATATAATGCGTTAATTTTTTATAATTTTAATTTGATTTTTTTTTTTGGTAAATGCAGATTTTCTAATTTGAAATTTGTCCTCGTTGATGGAGTAAGAAGGGAGCGGAGGAAGGGGGTTGAAATGAGAAATTTTCGAAAATTTGACTTGGAAACAGGCGCGGCAACTTAGAATTTGCCCATGTATTGCGAGAATAATTTACTGTGGGAAACGGCAAGGGACAATCAAGTGGGGGGGAGGGGTCGAAATCAATTTGAAAAAATCTGGACACAAAATTTTTATTCAATTCAAACGAAACAAATGAACTTTTGAATAAGAAAACCACGGATTGAATGACTGTCGATCGGAGAAAAATACTCATATCAGGTTGGGCTAAGTTGATATAAAAAAATTAGTTATAATTTTTACGAAAAAATGGAAAAAAATTGATTACAGTAATTTTTTAAGAAAAATTTCGATCATTGTGGCACATTGCACAATAATTTTTTTCGGATTCTCGAATAAGTTGCCGCCACTGCTTGGAAATAATGATTTTTCAAAAATAAAAATTAGATACCATCATATTATTTTTGAAAGCAAATGAAACCTGTGTAAATCGTAGTGTCCTTGGAATATATTTTATTTTTGACATTTTTATGCCTTGACTATGACACACAGGAGCGAAAATTGTCACAAAAAGTCGTGACTCAAAAGTGTCATCCAGTTGTCATGGCGACGTGTCATTTTCATGAGTGATAATGTTGATATTTTCATGTCCTATGTCATTGTTATTGTGACATCACGATCTTGAGTGATATATACAGTTTGTCTCAGAAGTCCCGCACGGTACCTTTTATTTTTGATTGGGCGGTGATAGCGAAAAAAATCCACCGGTTTTATACTTCTCCTGTGAGGCGCATTCTACGAGGGAGTCAAAAATTTTTGGACTACATACAGGGTGTCCCACAGACCACAAAACGTGTTTTTTCTCGAGAAATTTAAATGGAAAGGGTATGTTATTATGTTGGAATCGAACACTACGCCCCAGTGTGGTGATGATGAAAAAAAATTTTTGCAACCGGTTCAGCGGTTCTTAACCAGTTATCAATAATTCCTTGGAAAAAAGAGGTATGAAAAAATTTTTTAAACAAAAGTTGTAGAGCGTCAAAAATGGTTCAATTTTGTAGAATCATTTTTGCAACCGGTTCGATATCTCGCTGCTGGCAGCCGATATTCTTGTCAAAATCGTGATGAAAAAGTGTAGTCATGGAAAACCGATGACCCCAGCAAATAAGAGATAGAGAAAAAAGTTTCAAACAAAAGTTGTAGAGCATCAAAAAATATTGATTTTTTGTCTCATTCATTTTTGTAATCGGTTTGATATTTCACAGGTAATGCTCGAAAGCAAAGTTGCAATAACATCAAAGATACAAATTTCTTTTAGTCGTGGTTGAGAACCACTGAACCGATTGCAAAAATTTTTTTTTCATCGTCACCACATTGGGGCGCAGTGTTTGATTCCAAAATAATAACATACCCTTTCCATTTAAATTTCTCGAGAAAAAACACGTTTTGTGGTCTGTGGGACACCCTGTATGTAGTCCAAAAATTTTTGACCCCCTCGTAGAATGCGCCTCACAGGAGAAGTATAAAACCGGTGGATTTTTTTCGCTATCACCGCCCAATCAAAAATAAAAGGTACCTTGCGGGACTTCTGAGACACACTGTAAGATGACAAGCCGTTGTCATGGCGATGTGTCATGCTCATGAGTGATAATCTTGATATTTTCATATCATTATAACAGTTGTCATGGTAACAGTGGTCATTACGATGTGTCATTCTCATGAGTGATAATCTTCATGTTTCCATGTCGTGATAACATGTCTTAGATGACACATCATTGTTATGATAACGTATCATGATCATGAGTGATACACTATACAATAACAAGTCATTACCACGGTGACGTGTTATGGTTATGATTGACACGTCATTGAAATAGTCAAGTGTCATGGTCGTGAGTAACGAATGAATATGTCTTAGTGATATGTTGAATTTCAGCAACCACGCCACAAATTCGAACAAACATCGCCGTCAACTTTCACAAAAGTATATTAATTCGTAACAATTCTCGGAACTATTTCGATTCGTTTCATGCGATAATTAAAGCCTCAACGTCGCTCGACAATCAACATTCTCCATCCCTTACCCATCAAAACGAAAACTTTATTTACATCGAAAACACGCCACGACGGAAATCTCGCAAACATCCCCCTCGCGTCGTAGCTCGCCGGTTCAACAAAAGATCGAGAATACGCTGGGATAAAATTTTCGCATAATGCATTCCAGGTAAACAAAGCTTTTTACAACGGCACGAACGATAACAGAAAAAAAAACTACGAGGTACGATTAAACTGCATACCGGCGAATGGCAATTTTACAATTTCTTCACAAAAGAGAGCATTTATTTTAACATTATCGCATTTGAAATCGCGTCTCTCTTTGAAGACGAGTTCGCCTTCGCCTTGTTTAAACGCCATAACCTTTTGAGACGCGCGCCTGTAGTCGTAAACAAATCACCATAATCACGAATAACGTTACATAGCTCTTAATAAAAGCCGGGTACGCAGCTTCGTCGTTAAAACAAGAACTCGAGAGATAAGTTTTTTTTTCTAAATAATGTAATTCTTATCAAAACTCGAGGTATTGGAAAGAAGCCGACGAGTTTTAATTTTTCATCTTTTCTCTCTCTCTCTCTGAGATCTCTCGTTTCGCTTGGTTCTCCTGCACCATATACCGTTGCCAGGTTGTTTTAACGTTGCTATATATCATACCACCACGTCAGCAACCTGTGCGCTGTGCGGTGTATATACGTAAAGATTTCTACGCTTTACGGGTCAGTTGGTCACCTACAGTATTCTGCAGCGGTAATGTTAATGAAAATATCAAATAGTGATTAAAAAATTACGATAACCTAGGGTTACACTATTACCTTACATGCAGGCGCGGTAATCCGCACATTTTCTAAGTAACTTTAATTACCATACCGTATTACGTAAACTACGTGGACGCGATAAACAATACATACATCGTTTAAACATTAAAGCGCCTAACATGTAAGTGCATGTACAAGGCGTTCCAGCGATACATCGTCGCGTTGAAAAGATTTCGAATAAAAAGTCCCCTTTTATAAGTCACCATAGAAGAGCATAAATCATATCGTCGTTTATACTTTACACCGATATACTCGTCAACTCAGCGTTAAATTTGGTTCAATGTGAAAATCTTCCCTTAAATTCGACTCCCGTTTCCCGTTTCGGGTACCTTTCAGTGTCGTCTTCAAACGTGTTTACGTAGATTAATTTCGTCCGAGATATCGATAACGTTTACGTGGATGATAAGAGTGATATAAGGTGTATTATTAGATTATTCGTAATCTTTAATTTTACCGAGTTTACTAGGATTTTTAATTATCGGTAATTTACTCGATTCGTTTATCTGTAGACGTTCTTATTCACGGTTATTTTCAATTTTTTCCGTGGAAAATGACGATATTTTTTTATTTTAATCGTAATGGATTTTATGCGAATATTTTTGTGTCTGTTGAACGATTTTACGTTGTTGTGAAAGTTTTAATGACGGGGGAGGGGGGGGGGGTTGATAAGGGTGCAGGGTATCTAACGGGTAGTGGAAGTAGTAAAAGTAGTGAATTTTTGTCAAAAAGTAGTGCAAGAATGAAAAAACCCGAAATATTTTTGAAAAAATTACATAAAAATTGTTCATTTTTGATAAATTATTGGCAATTTTTTTTGTATTAGCAGCACTGATCGAAATCATATACTTTTTTTTCAAAAAGCATATAATGCGTTAATTTTCTTACTACTTAAAAGCGATTATTTTTTAAATGCAGATTTTTTTCTAATCTAAAATTTGACCTTGTTGATGGAATAAGGAGGGAGGGGTGGTAAAGATGGGAGATTTTCAAAAATTTGGTAAAATGATTGTGAAGAAGTAGCGATTTTAAAAACTAATTATATAAGCAGTAAAAAAAATAGTAAATTTTGCCAAAAAGTTGTGTAAGAAAGAAAAAACTCGAGGTCGTAAAAATAATATAAAATTGGACATTGTAAATTTTCTCACGAATATCTACTATCCAATCAAAATCGCCCTGTATGTCCAAATTGTAATTGTTTTATGACCGTTAATCATATTATTTTTGTTTGTCCTAAATTCACCTTTTGGCGTAATTTTTTCAAAATTAACAATAATGATCTTTTTTCAAAAAATTTTCACTTAAATCTTATTAATTTTATATATAATATTAACTTTGATAATCTAATTTAATTTTTAAATAACAATTTGCAATTTAAAAAAAAATATATTTCAAGTCACTTTATGTTATATAACCCTGTGACGTTAAATATCAAATAAAAAAAATATATATTTTTTTGAAAAAATTAAACAAAATTTGTTTATTTTTGATAAACGACTAGTATTTTTTTATGAATTGGCAACACTGTCGGAATATATGACGTCGTATGTATATTTTCTTGATAAGTATGCAATGCGTTTAATTTTTTATATTTCAATTGTATTTTTTTCTTAGCATAGATTTTCTTCTAATCTGAAATTTGACTTATGGATGATGGAGGGGGAATTGGGTGATAAAGTTGGGAGGTTTTTGAAAATTTTTTACCAAAGTTGAGATGAAAAATTATGATTTGAGGAATAGGTAGTTGAGGGAACTTATAAAAAATGAAAATCCACCTCTCTCTCTTTGAACCAAATTCGAAAAATACTGCTGGATTGGGTTTCATCGCATCAAAAAGCAATACAATATACCCATAAATATGTTTTTTAGTAGTTTATTCATTTTTTTCCAATTTTTTTTTTCATTTTTTGGAATTTTGAATCTCCTATTTCTCTCAAACTGGGGCGAATCTAAAATATATTACCAGGTTTGGGTTTAGCGCAATAGAAAACCTAAATTTTGACACCCCACTCAATTTCTTCACTTTTTTTGGAATTTTGATCTTCACCCCTGCCCCCTCCCCTTGTGGAAGATTTGAAAAGTAATGCCAGATTTGTTTTTAGAACATCAAAAAACAAATATTTCGATGCCCAACTCAATGCTTTCTTACCCCCAAGGTATTCGCTAAAAAAAGTTCTATTATTGTTCTATTCGGTGAATTTCTTTGCAGAGGGTTTCATTGCTGTCCAATCCACCTTCTGATGTTTATGTATTTGCCATCATGGCTCAACCACCTACGAATGCATAACCCTGTTTTTGGCATTTGGCGTAGTTTACGTTTCTTTACATATTTTTTCGATTTTTCATCACAAATACGAGTACTTCCGCAACATTGCGACCGTTTAACGTGAATCATCGCATTCGCAGCCTTGCGCGAGGACGCGACACATCGAACATGTAAATACAACAAAGTAACCCCTCATTACCGTCTTATGAGCCGTTGACAAGAACTCGAGGCATATTTTCACACACACTCGCCAAGGTATAGCCCAATCGACAACGTCAACGTAATTTCAGAGTGATTACACGCAATAATGGAAACCATACGCCGGCAAAAACGTCTTGTCACTCGTCGTTCGAGACAGCTTATTAAAACTTTATAATACGCTCGACGTGTATGATTTGAACTAGGGCCAATAATTTCGCCGGGGCGCAAAATGTATACATATGGTGTGTACGCGGAGCGGGCAAAAAATACGGCATTCGACATAGGTCAGCATAGCCCGTAAATCAACTCGCCATAAACTAGCCATCGAGCTAGCGCCCGTCGAAAAATAATTTCCGAAGTTTTGCGCAAAGCTCTCGCATCTTTTAAGGCCGAACTGACATAAAGTTAATATTTCGTAAAACGTCTTACAGAAATTACCAGCCGGCTTGCGAACAAACTTTCGGCTCGGCATAAAACCCCGAAACAGACATAGCTACTTTTAAAAGCCGGTAATATTTGTTTGATTAGAGAAGTTCTCTTTCTCGGGGTTTGTTTAACTTAATCGTAGCGGCCGAGCGGTGTCTCCGCGTGTTGTGCGGTTCGAGATAAACTATTCGCTAATTCGGTCCACGAAGTGGCGTATGTTTTCGCACGACCAACGTGCTCCCGGCCTTCCAGCATCTGCGATTCGTTTTCTTCGGCTGGGCGGCGATATCGAGCTCGAATTTGTTTCATCTTGCGGTATTGCGGCCTGTCTCATTCTTGGCTCAATTGTTTTCTAATTTATCGCCTTTTAAACGTTCATTATATTTTCGTGCCTTTATCGTTTGGGACTTTCGGGCTTATACGGAGCTTTCTCGTCGAATTGTTTCGAAATAAAGATACTTACCGGAGGAAAAAGCGCACGAAGTCACATCGGCCAACTCGATTACCTTTATCTGCTTTGGCTCGATGCTGAACGCGTTCTACAATGACCTAAGTAATTTTTCCAGATATTGGGTTTTATCTCGGCGTCGCACTCCTTACGACTTTGACTGTGGAATTCAGATGGACCAAGGAAAAATCTCATTTACGGGTTAAACGACGAGACCAATTAATGCGTAATTTGTTCGCTTCAAAAAACCAACCGCGTATTATGGTCCGAGTCATTTAACATTACAGTTAATGCTCGTTTTCTAATTGTTTCCGGTTTAATTACTATTTTTCGTGTATGCCGAGTACGTTGTACTTGATTCCAAAGCACGCAACTTTAGGATTCGTTTTATCTCGTGTATCGAAAGTGCCGTATTCTTTGATGTACCTTTGTGGTTCAAGCCGTAGGCATTTTTTTCCCTCGTACTCGAAAAAATACCTAGAGAATTTCGCACATGCTTAAAAAAGCGCCATTTCGTCGCGTTAAATTGACCACGCGTTTTGCCTTTTTTTTTTCACTTACACGCAACCGAATACCTTTGTGAAAAAAAGTCGAATTTTCCGACACCGCCGATTCGTGTGTGTGCGTGCTCCAAAAGTACCCTATATCGAATATCCGCCTTAAATCTATATCGTTCAAGAATCGGCTTTTTCGCTCGGAAAAAGAAACGCGTAAAACAGAAAGATATAAGCACGAAAATGACGACGGAGGGGAACTGATACATCGAAAAATACATTTTTCTGGCTTCAATAAATATCTTTTAACCTTCGACCTATAAGAGGCTAAAAACTGAGGATTTTCTAAAAATAAAACTATATACGCCTTGTGAACAGGAAAACATAAAAGTTAAATGATAAAATCGAATAAGATACGCTACAACGTGCATATTTCATGAGCACAATACACGCGTCCGTATTGGAAAACCCTACCGACGGGAAATTGGATACTGCAAATTGAAAATGATTCGAATTAACGGCTCTAAAAAAATTTTTTCTCCGCATACTTTTTGCCTGGGTTTTGGAATTTGATGGATGTAGCGAAAAGGTACTATAACCGCGTTATAGGGTGATTCGAAAAGAATCCTTTTTTCGACGGGATATTTTCAACCTAAAAAGTGAAAATTTTAACAAAATGAAAAATTTCCTATTCGTAACGAGAAATTTATTTTATCGGAATTTACCTCGAAGAATTCAACGTTATGATTTTATTTGAATAAAAATGGGAATATTTCGTTTAATAGGACGAAACATCGAATACTTACGAAAACACGATTCCATGTTTTTCGTATGAAATATTTGATCTAAAGAAACGCCAATTTTATATATTCCGGGAGGAATTGTTTTAACTTATAATTATGGTTGGAAATTAAAAGTGGGAGTGGTTTCGAGTTTTTCTTGATGATTTTCGATTTTGTATGCCATCGCCAAGATATAAAAGTGTCAAAAAAAAACCAGAGACGCGAAATATTTTTGAAAAAATTACACAAAAATTGTTCATTTTTGATAAATAACTGGCAATTTTGTACAAATTAGCAGCACTTTGGGAATATGTGACGTCATATGTACATTTTTTCAATAATCATGTAATGTGGTAATTCTCTTATAATTTCAATTTGATTTTTTCTTAAATTCAGATTTAATTTTGATCTGAAATTTGAACTCACTGAAGAGGGAGAGGGTAAAGAGGGTGGTATTAGAGGATATGGTGATTTTTATTGTGCCTTTTTAGTTAGTATGAATCTTTTTTTTAACGCTAAGTACCAAAAATTTGAATTCCACAGTTTTCCATTATTTTGTCAAGAATTAGTTGATTTTTGTAGGAAATTTTACAGAAAATTCGATATTTCTATTCGCATGCTTTTGACTTGAGGACTGATTGAGTTATATGCTCTCAAAGTTTAGAAATGCCACCTTGAGTACATAAAGTAATGAAACGGAAAAGGGAATGGAGGGGGGGGGGGTTGTGATGGATTTGTGTATTACAGAAGGAGTGAACTTTGGTTGAGCAAAGAAGGATCCTTTATTATTTCACTTTTTGCGATAGAAAATATTTATGCCACTAAAGGAAGTTCAATAAACTTATTTTTTCAAATTTTTCTTGATATTTCCAAAAGGTGCCCCTTTTTTCTAAAAGAAATTTTTTGTTGAAGGCATCTAGGGCTTTGAAAAATCCCGGTTAATTTACAATCACCTATACGCACCTGCTTCCAGAGGTTAAGAAAAACACCGTAATATACCTTTCTGTAAACCTTTTCGCATTGTTTTCAAATGTAAATTATCCGTTATCGTATGAATTATTACTGTAAAAAAGAAATATGTGCTCTCATTAAGACATTAACCTCTCCGCTACACGTTTTTCCATTATTCATCCTGCAGTAACTTTTTTTTTTCTGGGCGGTTAACACTGTCGGGCAGGGTGTTATTGCATGTTGAATTTTAGGCGAACTCGAACCAAAATATAGACTAAATTACTCGGTAGTTTAGTAGATTTAAAAAGTCATTTGTAAAGGTTTATACCGGTAATGGAATACCGGATTTTATTTCCTTATTTTTTTTTTTTTCGTTGAAAATTGTTCACCTTTTCCCCTTCACCTCTGGTTCTGTCTTTTTCACGCATGCTAAACTCAAACCACTTTAATTAGACCGTTCGAATCGCGTTTGTTCAAGTTTTCCATCCACTATACGTTGAAGGAGTAAGAAGAAAAAAAAAGTTATAATTAAAATTGCACAACTCGAAACTTTTTTTCGCTGAAAAAAAAAAGGAACATAAAAGGTTTATCGTAGGGTCTAATTTCGAGCACGGTTTTGCGGGCAGGTCATGTCAAAAGAGAATACAAAATTGGCACATTACTTTGTGAAATTCAAGTCCCGTCGTTATACGGACAAAGGAAACTATACATCGTGTTATCATTGAAACTGCGGCTCGGCGAATTCATCCAAATTTATTCTAGCGTTTTTGATGGCGAACTCGATGAATTACATCGTCCATCTAGATGAAAATTTCAGATTGTCCAGATTGTAAAGTTCAAGGTTTCCTCGGGGGTGTTTTTTAAGCTGTCTCGAAGAGATAATTCGTTTACTCGGCATATGTGCTAATTGTGATAACTCGAAATGCCGCAGGGCTTTGGAAACGCGTCGTGTTCACGAGACTTGAGGGATGTTTTGTGAAGGTTTCGTAATAATAGTGTTTATGTGAGATTCTTTTCATTGCTGAAAGCTGTGAACTACGTTTAGGGTAAGTTGTTGCCGATTGGATGAGTTACTTTGAAGTTGTGAAAAGGCAAATCTTATGTGATGGAAAATTTTTTTGGACGTTTTCATGTCTTGGATATGGCATATAGGATCGAAAATCTGGCAAAAAACCATGACGAAGAAGCGTTACAAAAAAGCATCACGCGGTTGTCATGACGTGTCATTCTCGTGAGTGATAATCTTGATTAAACTGTGTCATGATAACATGTCATTGATGACAGGTCATTGTTATGGTAATGTATCATGATTGCGAGTGATTCTTGATGAAGACTTCATTTAATGACACATGTCACCCGCAACCATGCCACACCACCATAACAATGGCTTGTCATGATATCATGTCACTTGCATGTTAACATGACCCGAGCACGTCACTCCTGACTATGACACGTCACAATGACTATGAATTGTCATCTACACGTATTTTTCTTTAAACATAAATATACAACGCACCACACATTTTGAGAGGAAAAAAATAATTACCATGACAGCGACGCAACATGTCACCATATTACGTCATTATTCAGGTCACCGTGACCTGTCATATGGCATGTCATCCGACATACATATTACCAAAATATGATCATATGTTACTCAAGATCATGACGCATGACCATTCCAACGATCCAATGACGTTCAACATAAGTCATGACATATCATATGTTAATTATAACTGTAATGTGTCACCGTGATAATGACTTGTCATGGTATATTATACCACTCATGATCACGATATGTCACCATAACAACGACTTGTTATCTATGACACGTCATCACGACATGAAAATATAAAGATTATCACTCATGAGAATGATACGTCACCATGACGACGATTATCATGACAACGGCGTGACACTTTTGACATTTTCGTGTCTCAGCTATGGCACACGAAATCGAAAATTGTCATGAAAAAGCATTACAAAAAAACATCACGCAGTTGTCACGATAACCGTAGTCACGGCGACGTGTCATGCTCATAAGTGACTCTTGATTATTTTCATGTCATCATAACAATTCGTAAATGACACGTCATTGTTACGGAAACATCGTAATCATGAGTGATGTACTATACCATGATTAGTCATTATCATGATGACATGTTATGGTTATGATTGGCATGTGAAATGACTTATGATGAACGTCATTGGATCATTGGAACGGTCAAGTGTCATGGTCGTGAGTGACATATGATCATGTCTTGGTGGCATGTCGGATGACATGTTTCGGTGACCTGAATAATGATGTATTATGGTGATATGTGATGATAAGTCAGATGGTTATTTTTTCCTCTCAAAATGTGTTATGCGTCGTATATCCATGTTTGATAAAAAATATAATTTTTTCATGTCACCATACTATGTCATAGATGACTATTTATTGTCCTGGTGACGTGTCATATTCAGGAGTGACATGTTATCATGTCATGATTACATGTCAAGTGACATGATATCATGACAAGTCATTGTTATGGTGGCGTGGCATGGTTGCGAGTGACATGTGACGTCATATAACGTTTTCTGATGAGCATCTTTGTCGTGAAATGACGTGGACTTGAACGCGAGCTGATTTTTTTTAGTGTATGTTTTGGTATAAACTTCAAACCGCAGTTTATGCGTTTAAAACAACTACGCAAGAGGAAGGGAGAAAATTTAGAAATATTAAAAACTCGAATAAATATGATATTACGATGGCCGAATAAAATATGCCGTTCGGCATTCGGCCAACTAATAAACGTGTCTTTTTTAGGTCGTAACCATAATATAACTGGTAATTAAAGTATTTTAATTTTTCAAACTTTCCTGCACATATCGTAAGTTAAAGGGCGAAATTCAAGCGCGGCTTTGACGAGGCGTCGAAATGACACCGTCGCGAATAATTCCTCACACGTTGAAAAATTATCCATTCGATATCGTACGAATTGTTTCAATTATGGGAACTTTAGCAGCGTGACGCGTAAACTCAGAAGCGAATTTTTCGCGAACTTTCTCAAAATTTGCATCGAATTGTTTTTCGAAAATGGCATCGCGAGTATTTATCAGGTTAAACGGACGTGTTTTCATTAAGGCTCCCGCAGACGTGCAAAATCTACTCTAATATACGTGAATATAATATAGCAAAGGTGGCTACGTCAAAAACTATACCCATCACTTTACGCTATTTCTGACAATTTTTCCTAAAATATTCGCTTCATGAGAGAAAAACTTTTCGCTATTTTCTAAATCGAGCGGTGAACTATTTAGCGAACGTTTCGTAAGTCTGGATAAATTGTTGGCGCTTTGCTAAACTTTGAACGGTTTTGTCTATCGTATACAAATTTGCATTTACTTCGCACCTTCGTTACGTCAATTAGCGCGCGATATAAGTGCATATTTTTCATTTACTTAATAAAGATGACACATTTAAAGCGTTTCGATTGTTTTCCGAGCGATAAAATTTACCGGTTGAAAAGTTGGTTGGTTTTTTTCCGATGGAATTGCATCATCGTCTGTCTTCTTTCTTCAAATAACACTTGGAAACGCAAACAATGTCTCGAAAAGCAATCAATTCGATGGAGAGTGATCAAACTGGAGCTGGTTCTTTACGCCCATACATATTCGAGCATGTCGATTTAATGACCTCGCGTATTTTCAAATATCCACAATACAAATCGTCGCCACGTTCGAGATACAAGGCGTCGAATATTTCTCGGCTGCGGTATTAATTATACGAAAAACAAAACGAAAAAGCCATCCAGCATATCGACATGTCGGCCGGTTCGAGGTATCAAATTACGCGTCTGGGATGTCGGACAATGCGCGCAAATCGAGCGAAAATCGCCTACGGTTGTTTTCTTAGACAATTAATAAATTACGCGGGCATACATGCGATTGATACAGCAATGGTTTTAATCACGTCTGAGAGAGGTTATTTCGCGAAGCCTTCGTAAGCGTTGAACCTGCGAGCCATATATGTATAAAGTACACGAATACGCGCTCATAAGCTATAATGTCTACCGTCGCCGCACCATTACCGACATGTCAGATAATGTCGTTCGATATTAGTACCACACGACACGTATATATCCGCTGTATACATAGCAAATAACTTATCCGTTGTAAAATTTTATAGCCTTCCGAATGCAAATAATAAAAATAATCGTAAAAAAATGCACACCTTTATAGCTGCCAGCCAATTCAATACGATTGTTTCAATTTTTGCCGAATAAAGGGTATATTCTGTATTCTAGATATTTCATTCTCAACACGTTCCGTATCCCGGTATCAAATAACGTCGATATTAAAAGACTATTTGTATCGTAAATAATAATCGTTTGAATTCGATAAGAAACATAATATATGAGATGCGAGATGTTTTTTGGGAGGGAAAAAAAAGGTTGTTGGAATCCAGTTTGTCGCCAATATACCAAGAATTCCTGGCAAAATACAAATCTACGAAATTTATTTGATTATGATGATAATGATGTATTTAAGTAAAATGACCGCTTAGTTGTTTCTGACATTTTTATGTCTCGGCTTTGGCACGCAACGAAAAAGCGTCACACAGTTGTCATAGTAGCCGTTTTCATGGCAACATGTCATGATAATTGATAACATGTCATAGATGACAAGTCATCGTTATTGTGACATGATAATCATGAATGATGTATTATACCATAATAAGTCATTATCATGGTGACGTGTAATGGTTATGATTGATACGTGCTATGTAACGATTTGTTATGATAAACGTCATTGAAATGGTCAAGTGTCATGGTCATGGGTGACATATGATCATGTCTTGGTGATATGTTGGATGACATGACATGGTGATTTTTCATGATCATGTTATGATGACAGGTCATGGTGACCTGAATTATGACATATTACGGTGACATGTCATTGTTGTCATGATAACATGTACGTATAAACGCATGTCATGAAAGTAGATATGGTGATGACATGTGATAACAAGTCAGGTGATTATTTTTTCCTCTCAAAATGTGCTATACGTGCTATGTAACGATTTGTTATGATAAACGTCATTGAAATGGTCAAGTGTCATGGTCATGGGTGGCATATGATCATGTCTTGGTGATATGTTGGGTGACATGACATGGTGATTTTTCATGATCATGTTATGATGACAGGTTATGGTGACCTAAATTATGACATATTATATGTCATTGTGTTGTGTTGTCATGATAACATGTACGTATAAACGCATGTCATGAAAATAGACATGTTGATGACGTGTGATAACAAGTCAGGTGATTATTTTTTCCTCTCAAAATGTGCTTTACGTCGTGTATTTATATTCAACAAAAAATCTAATTTTTTCCTGTCGCCATACTATGTCACAAGATGACAATTCATTGTCAGGAGTGACATGTAATCATGTCATGGTAGCATGTCACGTGACATGACACGGTGGCATGTCATTGTTATTGTGACGTGTCATGGTTACGAGTGGCATGGTGATATGTCATGATTCATGGTAATAGACGTGTCGATGACATGTGATGACAAGTCAAGTGATTATTTTTTTTCTTTTCAAAACGTGTTATGCGTCGTATATTCATGTTCAACGAAAAATCTAATTTTTTCGTGTCACCATACTATGTTATAAATGACAATTTATACACCTCTCACAAGAGTGATCGGAAGCTGGAGATGGTTTCTAAAATTTTTTTCATTCATTTTTATCAATTTTTGCCATTGTGACCGTGGTATCGATTCGTTCGCTGGATGTGCGCCGTCGCTGTTCATTCTCCCCAAAGTCGATTTACCATGATTAATGAAGACATTTTGTTCGACTTTTTCTCAATGAAAAAAAGTACCCCAATCAATCGTCAAAATAACGCAGTCCTTCCAAGTGGCCACCCTGAATTATAAGCCATCAAATGCCAATAGGATTACTACGGTGTTGCATCTTTAACAAGGTGTATAAGATTTGCACCATTTAAAAATACACCACCCATAATAACCGGGTATTCTATACGTCATCGAGCAACTCAATGCAACGCTCGAGGAAGTCTCACGTCAACCGAACGAAATGCCGTGAAATTTAGCGAAAATTCTGCACCGCGGAATCCCACCAAAACCACCATATACATCTTCGTCGAATTATTTTATTCGCGTGACAAACGCTACGGAAAAGCCAATGTACGCGTTACCCATACGCAAACATCACGTTTGAAAATCGACTAGGAAGTGTACAAATATATAAACAAGTTGAAAAATCAATCGACTCACCAATTCGATGATGTTACAGACGAGAAAATAATTGAAATGCTTCGTTGCATTTTTCTACCAACTTATAAATAAACACCGAATACCTTTCATATACGAAGCCTTTCGAAACACAATATAAATTTCTTCGAATCAAAAAAGCTCTATATAATGAAATCTTTCCACGTACGTTTATCGGACTTATTCCCTTATATAAGCGAAAAATACTCGGAAATTCTTTAAATATAGTTTTAAAAATTATTACGTAGTATACCTACATATTTGAAATATGGAAAGTAATTTCGATAATAGGCATTCTTTTCAAGTCGGGGAGAAATTTCCTCGGTTGTGTTTATGGTGTGCCCTTCAGGTGGTAAAATTTTGAAATACGGTATTTTCGATTTAATGAACATTTCATCTATACGACAATATTTTTATCATTCCATTAAAACCCCCGGCCACGATGCAAATTCGCGTTACAATGTGTACGAGCTGCGTCTACATTCGTGACATGGTCGTCGACTCGGAGGAACGAAAAAACAAATGCGTCGGAACACACACGCCTTTTTAATCGCGTAAGGATGTAACTACACGGGCGCCATTACGTTGTCGCCGTTATCTGATTATTCAAGCTACTTACCGAGGATTAAAAATAAATTACCGTTCATTGTTAACCCCAACGTAGAACGTCGTCTTCGCCAGCGCTTATGCTTTGGCGTTTTGTGTAAGCGCCTCCGAGTATATGTGTGTATTTAAAATCAACATGCATATTTTACCATTGTACATGTTTATTGTCATGAACATCGTTACGTATTCCGGTCTGCTTTGGTTATGTACAATTATCGGCTAAGCGTCGAGAGTCGCTTTCGCGCGCGTACACCGCGAAATGACGACGCCGTGTATACAATTTGTGCGTACATGGAGGATTGTTTATAATGGTAGAGTGGTGATAGCGCTTGGAACCTATTCGACGCTTGGTCTCCGCCTTCGACGCGTCTGTTAAATGAGTAATTTGCTTTGTCTTTGAGATGGTTTGATTGTATGAACGAGCGAATGATACCGTGAAATCTTTCGTTTACGTGGTAAGCGAAATTAGCCGAATCGTCCGATACGAAGGCTGAATAAGACAAATGGATGAAAAATTCTACAAAATTTCATCTTAAAAAACAAGGTGGCAAAAAGCAGTACCAATCACGAAGCGTTTATTTTGAATTCAAGTGTATAATGCATTTTTTGCACGGTGATTGACTTTTTGGCCACCCTGTATACGGTAACAAACGAGTTTTTGGAGTGAGCACTACCGACTATCTGTAGCTAAAGGTACAAAAATGACTTTGCCGCAATTCGCATTCAAATTTACCTAAAACAGCATGATGACGTGCATGCTCATGAGTGATTGTTGTGATCATAACAATCTGTAGATGGCATGTTATTGTTATGGTGACATATCATGATCATTAGTGATGTACTATACCATAACAAGTCATTATCATGGTGACGTGTCATGGTTATGATTGACACGTGATATGTAATGACGTGTTATGATGATAGTCATCGAAATGGTCGCAATTCTTACTTAAATTAGAATTTCAGCAATATGAAATGTTCTCGTATGATTCTCTTTTCATTTTTCTTTGTTTTCCATGACAGAAATTAATTTTTGATTTTGTTTTGTTTTAGGTGAGTTCATGGAAAATGTAATTGGTTGATGTTATATCTCTTTTGGTGTGTTCGAGCATCAAGTAAGCTACTATATAGCCAAATTTGAATATGGGGGTCCGGCTAGACACAAGTATATATGACCCGAGATCTTTTTGGAACAGTATTTCACGAAAATCGAAGTTATTGGCATTTTCATGTCTTGACTGTGGCACAAAAAATCGAAAATCGTCACGAAAAAGCGTTACAAAAAAGCGTCACACGGTTGTCATAGCGACGTGTCATGCTCATGAGTGATGATCTTCATGTTTTCATGTCGTGATAACATGTCATAGATGACAAGTCGTTGTTATGGTGACTTATAATCTTGAGTGATATACTACACCACACGAGTCATTATCATGGTGACGTATTGTGGTCATAAAACTATGTGATATTTAATGACGTTATGATAACGTGCAAGTTGACTGTGTCGCCGTCTAGACGGTGAGATCCGCAAGTTTTGCCGGAAAATTTAACATAGCGGTATATGAAGGAATT
>QBDW01006448.1:0-18438 GCA_003261595.1 Maconellicoccus hirsutus | reverse complement strand
GACTTTTCGCCTTGTTTGATTGAAAGTAAAAAAAAAAAAGAATTTCATAGTTCGTAGGAAGTTTCAATCTGATTGTTGAATTTAAAAAAATAAATGGAAAAATTTCCAATTTTTTAATCATTTTTGACTTTGACAAATATGAAAAAGATCGTGAATAAGGAAAATCAAAATTTCAACTAAAATCATCCTTTTGATATAAATTATAACATATCAAATAAAAAACAAATATTTTTGCAAAGACGTCACAAAAAGTTATCTAGGGTCTTTTTGGCTGGAAAAAACTCCCAAACGTTTCAAATCCCCTCAACCACCGCAGACCGAAGATTCTTCCAGATCGCAATTCGACACCACAGAAAAAAAGCTCTGGCAAAAATTAACCTCGTATAATTTAACGCCTCGATGAAATTCGATAAAAAAATTCTCCCTCGCTGCCTCTTACCTTCTCCACATATGCCCAACACATACACCCTAACGAAGCTAATCGCCATCGAGTATTCGAAGCTCGTAAATATGGCACGTTACAGCTCACTGCATTCGTACATACGAACATTTCGAAAATAGATTAATTTTGTTTACTTTTTCGACACAAAACGTCCACGTCTCCGCGTACCTCTGCTAATCGTCGAGGCGCTGATGAGAGACCATAAAAATAATACTTTTGATTTATACACCTACAGTGCTACACCCGCATAACGTATATTTATATGGATGCGTATACGTGTACGCTTTTTCCAACATTTATTAACCGTAACAAAAAAAAGCCTGTGCCCCGATTCCCATCCAAAGCTTACCGAACCATATCTGTATATATTTTGGTACTCCCTCGTATTTTTTTTTTGATTAAATTTTTTTTTTCAAATCCGCAAGTGCTTGCTTGTACCATTTGTATGGATATTTTTCATTTCGATAATAAAAATAAGAGTGAGAGAGAAAGATGGAAATTCGCCGCAGAAAAATAATCGCTTAGCTCGAGTTCAATTACAAAGAACAATATTATATTCGCCGAATCTATTATTACGCCGCCATAAACAATGTAATTTTACCCACCGAAATGAATAATTATCTTTTTTTCGACTGCCGCTGTGTTTGCGTTGTTATTGCGGATGCTATTGTGTTTTCTTTTCCTTCGGCGACTCGACGTGTGCATTTGGAAATTCGGTCAAAGTTGCTAATCACGTGACTTTTTTTACTTCAATGAAACCAAAACACGGAGTTTTACCGAAATTACAGAATTATACGATATCTTGAAGGCAACTCGCAACGTTTTTTGTATATTTCCAGCTTCCAGTCAAAAAGGAAAAGAAAAATCGAGAGGTAATATTTTTGGAGTTATAGTAAGGAATTGTCGTATATAAAAACACGAGAAATAAATATTCGTGAAAAATTGGCAAAGACATCGGAGACGTTTTCTTCTAAAATCAAAAAATAATTTTGAAAAAATATTCGTATTTTGATGCTGGCAAAATTGCAAAATACAAGTATCTTCCTTGTCGCGAATCATTTTTTCGAGAATAAAACTGAAGCGCTTTTACATATCTACAAATGTATTTTTTCTTTCATTTTGCAAACCTGTCAGATGAGATGTTACATGATGAAAATTTCATTTTGTATGTACTTGAAAAATGAAAAAATCCTATTTTAAAATTTCCCAAATACATGAAACATCAATGACGAATTTTTTTCCCAGTAAAAAACACATCGAAGAATTTCGGAATAATTTATCACGTACATTTTCTTTGAAATTTTTTTCACTCAAAAATGATAAAAAAAGGGAGAAAAAATTGTAAAACGAAGATGGTAATTTTTCACCATCAAATTCATTCGAAAAGTAATTCGTTTATCTTCAAAGAGAAAAATTCTACGATACTTCAAGAAGCATTCTTCAAAGACCCAAAAGTTCATCCGATTTGAAAAAAATCTAACGGAAGTGAAACCCACCAAAACATCAGCATCGTTCATCAATTTACCACCAAACTTGTCACTGACGTGAAAATCGACTCCTTTGATATCGAAAACACCCTTGGGCAATGGATTATTCTTCGATAAACAGCAAATCCTGACGTCACGAAGGTCTGCACATGTCGTTTATGCACGTAACCAAACGCATCAGAATTTCAAATCAGAAACGCGTTCATCGTTTTTTGATCGTTTACAATTTAAATCAAACCGCGAACTCACGCTACTGAAATTAGTAGTTGGTTCGTAAAACATGATATGAAATTATATCGACGAGTGAAAACGACCACGTAGCAGCATTTCATTCCATTTTTTCCTGCTTTCTCGATTCGTAATATTTTTTCTTTCCGTTTCGCTTCGCGCAAATTATACGATATGATTCGAGAGCTTTTCATACCTGAGAAATATTTTTCATATGGAAAATACTCTTGAAAAAATTTTTTCCACGTTTATTTCCGTAAACAACGTTAGTAGACGTGAGAGTATTCTATTCAGATGCCTCGCGTATTTCATGAATATAGAAGGAAAAAAATATCTATATTCAAAACCAAAAGCTCAATCGCCTCGAGTGACATCGTGAAATTTTACTTATTTCTTTTTTTTTTCACCTATTCAAAAAATGCATCGAAGAAAAAAATGACAATTATGGTTGAAGAAAAAACCAGCACTTATATTTCTATAGCTCAAAAGGAATGAGGTGGTAACACTGCGCTGGTAGCTCGTAGTTAGCACGGGTAGTGTTACCAATTTGGCAAAATTATGCTGAAGGCTATAGGCAGGTAAGCATAACCGATTTGCCCCCGGGGTCCAGATTTTGATGATATTTGGGTAGGAGGTGGGTACCATGGAGAAACGTTCATGACTAAAATTTCAGCTCCCTCCTCTTTCCCGTTTTCAAGAAATAATTTTTTTATTGAAAATCAGATAGGATTTTTTTTCAAATTACAGTAAACGGATTTAATTGAAATTTTGCTACATGATGGACCCTTACAAAGGCCCTCCATGAAAAAATCAACAACCCCTTACTCCAATTTTTTCCCCACCAAACGGGCATTTTCAACTTTATTTTTTTTAGGTCTCTATCTCCCTCTGAAAAATTTCCAAACCTTATTTTTTCGATGTATTTTTAACTTCTAAATATCATATATTTTTTTCAAAATTTTTCCTCCAGAGGGTTTTGGTCAGAAATCGGAACACCGCGCGCGCGCGTTAGCCGATACTTCCCACTATTCGGTAGCGCCTCGTTTCTACTTACGTACGACGTTGCGTTAGGCATGTTACTACAGGCCTAACGCGACGTCGCGCGTAAGTGTAAACGAGGCGCTGCTGCACGGTGAGAAGTACCCATTAGCGCGCGCGCGCTTAAGCTCATTACTTGAATAATTTTTTTCTCAAAATCTACCGATTTTTGGGCTACGGATCACATAACGTTTTTTGTTTGAAATAATTTTAAGATTATTTTGCGATTTTTTTGGAGTCGAAAAAGACGATTTAAATCACATACTATAATCGACTTTTCTTATATCGATTTTTTCGACTCCAAAAAAATCGCAAAATA
Organism: Maconellicoccus hirsutus; assembly: GCA_003261595.1. NCBI lineage: Eukaryota > Metazoa > Arthropoda > Insecta > Hemiptera > Pseudococcidae > Maconellicoccus > Maconellicoccus hirsutus. Next base: position 14,924 of record QBDW01006448.1, on the reverse strand, counting down.
ATCTTAAAAGTTTGAAAATTCTGCAGAGTGAGATAGATATCTAAAAAAAATAAAGTTGAAAACGCCTGTTTTGAGGGGAAAAAATTGCGGTGGGGGTTGTTGATTTTTTCATGGAATGCCTTTGTGAGGAAAATCCCTATCTGATTTTCAATAAAAAAATTATTTCTCGAAAACGGGAGGGAGGGGGAGCTTAAATTTTGGTCATGAACGTTTCTCCATGGTACCCACCTCCCACCCAAATATCATCAAAATCTGGACCCCGGGGGCAAAGTGCTTATGCTTTTTGAGTTTCTTCAATACATCACATAAGAATAATTTCTTTGTGAAGACTCCCTTATTTTTTTTTACGTAATGAAAAATACAATTCGTCGATGAGGAAATTCTTATAAAAAATAAATACGCAATATATGCGTCAAAATTGAAAGAAATTTCATCAAATCGCCTCCTCAAAAGATTCAACGAGTAAACATCAAAGATATCAAAAGAGCAAATACATCTGAACACGGTGTACATATAAATTACGATTTCATCGCAAATTGCCCATCCTCGCTGGTTTAAATTTACTCGAATATAAAAATCTCGGATTTATCTCATTTACAAAACGAACTTCCACTACGTATTCTCGCATAAGAAGATTAAAAAAATCCGCGATGCGAGTGCATTAGTACATAATGAATTCGTTTTCGTTGATATACGAGAGTAGATAACATTTAAATATAATCGTATATACACGCTAAATCAATACACGATATTTTCCTCTGTTTTAAAAATGCACGTTTTCAATTCGTTCGCATTCGATTCATTCGTCGTTCGAAATTACACCAAGATATGTTTACTTTACGTACATAGAACTACGATATCGTCATCAAATGTAATAAAATACCCATCATAAATTACCCTACGTTAATCACGACGTAATAAATCGAATACTATGTATATTTCCCGCATTATAACGCCTTAGCGTAATTCCATTCGCGTAAAAATAATTCCCCTAAGGATGTCAGACGCATGATGGCTCGGGAAGATGAAACTCGCGAAAAGTTAAAATACAACGATAACAGGCTAAATTTTTATACTGTCCTCGACTAATCTAACTGATATTAAAAAACTTCAACGTTTCAGTTTCGCCGGAGCGCAATAAAAACAAAAAAAAGACGTTACATTAAAAACAAAAGCGTGCCCCAAAAAGAACCATGTATACGTACGTTTACATAGAGTTTTAGCAATTTACGTAGGGAAAAACCACGGCCTGCTTTCTTTCCTGTAGTGATAAATTTTTCAAAAAGGCGAATTTTTCTTTCTTTTTTTAATAGCTTGGAAAATTTTTTAATTAGATTTTCCGCAGTCGGGTAAGTTTCTCGCCTACGCACACACCACCGAAACAATTTGCATATCGTATATAAATTTAGTACCCAGGAACTCGGCGAAATCTGCTTATGTACACATTTCTACCGCAAATACCCACGTACGTAACTTTTTGCCAATCGAATTTTCTTCGTAAATTAAACTTAATTTTCACATAGATACCACTTCAACGATATTTTTACTATCTGAAAGGCTTCCGAAAGCGTTGCCGGAAAAGTCGTATAAAGCATTAATGGAATTATAGCGAAGGTATCCCTAAGCTACGTGCTAGCTCAATCTTTGATACTTAATATTGCCATCAAGCTCGCCTTTGCAGCTTAATTGCCGCTGCGGCCGCGCGACGTAATCACTAGCTCCGAGTCTGTGTTCGATATCGTTTGAATATCGTTTTCGACACTTCGACCTAGTCGTTTCACTAGATTCGTACACGTTTTTTTTCCCTTCTCGTTTGAAATTCTATCGCGTTTCGGTATCTTAACGAATCATCTACGTTAATAAACCGTATCAATGGAAGTTACGAAATAAACGTATGATGTGTAGAGACGTAAATGTGCTCGGAGCCTTTGATCGATGCAAATTCGATGCATCGAAGTTAACTAAAGGTGAGGATTACAAAAATACTTTGAAAAGATTAAAAGCTGAAATTTGAGATATATTTAAGGTATAATTTTTATACCTTTTTATTCACTTTTACCTCAAAATGAACATCAATATGTTTTTAATCTCAGATTAACGCACATTTATTCAAAATTTTTATCAAGACCAACAACAACAACAAAAATCTTTATTTAATGACGCCCGGCGTCGAGGGCTTTTAACGTCCGAAAAAACAATTTATAAATTAAATTAACAAAAATACAAAAAAAGGGGGGATAAGATAAATTAAATTATGATAATAGATAACAGGAGAAATCTGTCGTCTTTTCTTTCATTTGTTGTAAAAAAGAAAAAATTGTAAATTTTTTGATTTATTATTTATTACGAATTTTTTTAGGAATAATTCAGTGAACAAAAAAAAATATTTATCAAAAAATTTTACGTATTTTTATTACGGCACAAAAAACAGCCTAAAAAAATATTTTTACAATGTCAGAGATGCGGTGAAAATATATTCTTGAGGAGCAAATGCTTCGTGCAGAGAATTTTTTTTAAAGGAGGCGACTTTTTTTTCCAATATTTACTTGAACGAACGGAAAAAAGTGAAAAAAACATCCATCTCTTTTCTTATAAGTATTAGATAAGCCCCCCAACCCTCTCAATTTCAAGAAAATCTAATCAACATTTTATCAAAATAGCCGCCATTTTGAATAAAACCGAAGCTATAGTATTTTGACTTTTATTGTAATATGTTCCTTAAGTTTCCCTTTTAAAAAAAAACAGCCCCATTTAATCGGCGAGGAGGGGATGCAAAAGTGTTCCATGAGGGCTCCGCGCGAGATTTTTTTTCGATATTTTGAGTACAAGGTCTCTTTTTCGACGTCGTAATTCCGATATTTCGATTTCATTTCGATTTTGATGTTTTGCTATCTTTCATTCAAAATTTCGATATTGAAAATTCCAGTATTTTAATCATAACTTCAATATAAATATTTCGATTTAAGCGTTTTAAAATTTTTAATTTTGATACATTGTCAACAAAATTTCGACTGCGAAATCCAAATTTTAATATTTTGATATCGATAATCGACTTCAATACATCGATTTTTAAATTGATAATTCGATTTCGATTATCGATTTGTTTGAAATTATTAATTTCTTGTTTTTACGTACAAACGAAATCTCTATTTTGATTTTAATTTTTCGATTTCGATCCATCGATATTTTGGTATTGATATTTCGATTTTATCGCTCGAAATTTTTTTCATTTCAAAATTCTCAATATCGATACTCTGCATTAAAAAATATTGAAATTATTTAAAATTATTTTCGTTTTATTTATTTAAATTTTTTTTATTGCACTACTTTTATTTAATTTAAATTTTGTAATATATTATTTAAGTTATAAAATTTAATGAATTATAATTATTACAATTTTTAATTTAATAAATTTACTTATCTTTTTTATTTTGTTTAAGTAAACTTTAATTAATTTAAATACGTGAATTTTTTTGTGAATTTAATTATTATGCAATCATATTTGATATTTTTAAATTTCAATATTTTCATTTTTAATATCGAAATATAATTTTAAAAATCGAAATATCGACGCCAAAATATCGATTTATCGAAATCGAAATATTAAAACTGAAATATTGACGTTGAGAGGACATTCCATCATTATCACGAAGCTTCTTTAAAAATTGCACAATTTAAAGAAAGTAAGGGTGGTAAAAAAAAACTACCACATATTTTAAGGTCATTGCATCTAAAAAGCCACCACAGGAGTAAAAATCGGTTCACCTGTTTTCTAAAACTTATAACAGCAGGGAAAGAGGCAACGACGACAGAAAACCGAAAAACTATTTAAAGAATCTCAGCACGAAACAGAAATCGGGCGCTTCGAATATCACCACCAAACGGAGCTCGAACCTTGAATAGAATTTCAGCGCCACCGTGTACTCCAACGCAGAATTTTTTCATTTACCTCGGAACAAAGGTGAGAAATATGGTGTCGAGTGTCGACATTGATTGCGGTATATTTGTACAACGTCGCAGGTAAACAACCCCATTTATACGGTAATAATCGCAGGTCGGTCTTCATATAAAAGCGACAAGAGAGTGCATTTATCAGATCCGTTGTGTGACGCGTTACACCACGTGAAAAGGGTGTGTAAACGTGTGTATCTGATAGCTGCATGGATCTGACAACGATAAGGACATTTTCGCAGCACATGGGCAAAAGCTACACACAACGAATGAAATACGTTACGTGGTATTTGACGAAACGACGCGAGTAATTAAAACTCCTCGCAGGGATTTTTTACATCGTTTTATAATTTAATTCCGCTTTAATGTCACCTCGAATATTAACATGGCGAAGAAATAAGCTCATTAAAAATTGATACGATTAAATGTAAATTTCAAATCTTCACGAGAATATAAACGAATACAAAATATGTTTATTTTACGTATACGCGCATACAATCGCGTTATAATTAAACCATCTTGAAATTATTGTATCGAAATAACTCCTCGTGTTAACGAGTATTCATCATGAACAAAACTTCGCAGAGCCCAAAATGCTAAAAAGGATTACGTCTCCGTGCGCAGACAAAGATTGATAAATAATTTCACGAAAGATTCGCCGCCGAATCACAAGGTGATATGTACTGCTAAACGTTTCGCAGCTCATTAAACGCGCGTGTGTGAGCACGCTTTAAAGCAAAAGCTGCATATTTAACCCAGCTTCGTTCGAATCTTGCGACAAAAGGATTATTAAAACAAAAACTTCACACTGCAAAACGGAAACCCGCGAGTTCTTTGAGCGGTAATTCGAAACGCGACGAAGGCGGTGAAAATTAATATAAAGAAAATACGAATATAAAAGCAAACTTAAGTGTATTTGTCTTTGGCGCGTATTGTTCGAAATGTAATTAATAAGCGGGGCAACGAAGGGGTGGGATTTTTGCAAATGAAATTGTACTCATGATACGAGCATCGTGTACCTTGGTACCACACGTTAGATTCGACTCAGCGGCGCGTATTTTGAGTCGCCTTGCGTATACATAAATACACCCCTCGCTACACCGCGCCCGGCCAATTTTCAAGTTGTTATAATTAAAGAAACCCAGTCGTATTTAGCGAATTGTAAGCCTAATTTCTTTTCCAAGGAGCTTTTGTGTACATTATCGATTTTTTTGCTCGCCGCTACCATCATGAAACGTTGCTATAAAAATAACCAAAAAGTTACTTTGAGTTTCTCTTATTCGTCGAGTCGCGTATCGTCGGAGTTTTTGAAAAGCGGGCTTCATTTTACTCCGAGACCAAGCACGTGATAAGTGAAGCGGAATCGTAAGTTTGAAGGGTGAATTCGGACATCTTAAAAGAGCCCGCAGAAGCAAATGTTAATTTTGCTCTTTGAAATGCAGATATATCTCGCAAGTATTGTATCCCAAGTACAAAGGTCTGAATCCTGTTTTGCTTTTTTTTATACAATTTTCAATAACGCGAGGATAAACTTGTTTGTGTAAATTTGGAAGTACTATTTTCCTCCCTTTGCCCCACTCCGCGTATAAATACGAGCCTGAGAACGGCCGTAGAACACCGTGACAAAACTCTCGTATAGTTCAGTCCTCAATAAACAAATTCTGCGCGCGCCGAAGAGGCGAGAGAGTCTGCGCGTGGTGAAAAGAGAAGTGGGGGCGCGGTGTGACGTCAGCGTTACACATAACGCGTTACGCTTTTATCAGTTCGTGTGCCATCGAAGAAGTTCGCACTTCAAAAATACGTGGTTTTTCCTTCCTATTCTTGCTAATGAGCCAGAAATCCGTGAATATAACAATTTCACAGATGGAAACCTCATTTTCAGTTTATCTGATTCTGAGTCGATCTTTCCTCCCAAAAAACAGACATTTTCATCAAAGGTCTGAACTAACACCACAACCACTACATTCACATTTCGACTAACCACACCGCGCGAATGAACCAACCACTAGAGAAATATAACACCCCCTTGCACCCATAATAAATATATACACATCGAACGATGAAATCGAATCATATAAGTAATTACTCCGGTAACCATTATATTTCCAGCGCACGTTCACCAGCGAACATCGCTTTCGGACATTCTTAACACTTTGAGCAACCCTCGAAGGAAATCAACTGACCGCTAGTAACTAAAAATAAACATCCGTTTACAAAACTCCGCCGCTCCATTATCACATAAAAACTTTTTAATTTCGAACCACACCAGGTTTCCTCCCAATTGAAAAAAAAAAGCAATTACGTATCTATACAAAAAGAAAGCGGCGAAAAATACCCCAACGCGGCCTACGTATCTGAAAATATCGATAAATCCGTTAATCCTGCGTATTTTACCACCATGCTCATTCATAGCGTACTATGCATAAACAAAAAAAAAATACAAAACGTGAACAGTTATAAAAAAAAGTTCAATGAAAAATGGTATCCACGAATAGTAACGCTTTACTCTCTTTGCAGCGTATAACTGACAAGTGAAAAATGCCTTTTCTTCGTAACCGACGTACACTTTTCATCTCTACGATTCCCCACCCTCATCTTCACCATCAGCTGTGCCATGCTCTTGTTCCATATACAGTATTATAAGCGTCATTTTTCGCTTACGTATACACGTATCAAAGATATTCCACTTGTGCCCTTTGAGCCGTTCGTCAAAAATTGCCAACATTAGTAAGTCCATAAAACAGAAAAAAGAATGAGAATTCGAGGACATTCGTTTAATCCTTTGTGTCATCGTAAATGGTTTTTTCTTTCTTTGAAAGTGATTTTTTCAATAACAGCAACAAAACCAGAAACATAAAGAGAACTAAAGAAAAAAATTATAGAAAAAAATTCACAGTTAAAAGGCTCGCGAATTTTCTCAAAAAGCTTTTCCTACCCTCATTTTCCCTTCAAATCACTCGTCCAAAATTTTGGGAAAATTTCATTCACATAACAAATAACTCATCGGCTCGATTTCACAGGCATTAAATAATACTACAAAAATGACGCGTCGCCTAATTAACATCACTTCATAAACCATCCCCAACCATGTTGCTAATTCGAGCATTCCACCTCTATTAAACGTTACTCATACCAACAATGTATGTAATCCGACAAACGGAATATTAACAACCGGAAAATGCTCCAAAAAGGATACATCGTATACAAAAAGCAGAAAACAACAGACATAAACGGATTAAACGAACCGTCCTCGGCAACTACAAAAGTAAAGCCTATCAACGAAAGCGAACCCTGATGTCTTCGCATATACCAACAAAATTTATACAAAGTTAACGTCACTAATAGGATTAGTATACGGTTTCCAGCCACGCGTTTACCTATAATAAGTACCCTCCCTCTTACTCACCTCCCTGTATCAATAGTCAAACCATTTGAATACTATTTTCCGAACATGTATCGAAAAAAGACAAAAAAATCACTAACCTTTGGATGATTTTTCAATAATTCATGGTGCGTATCACTGGCGCTGGTTGATCTTTTGTGTACATGAGCATGTTCAAATAAGTAGAATCCTTTTAAGCTACCGATCTGCAAAAATAAAAAAAAAACCTTCGATTAGAATGTATTCAGGATCATCTTTGTATACAAGTATTGGTGAAATGTTAATTTCCCCTACATTGAAATAAATACAAACAACCAACGTACTTCGGACATTTGTATATCTCACTGGTACTTAAGGTACTTGACACTATCACATAAATTTATAACTTTAACGACCACCTAAACGAGTATAAACAACGATAGTTTTTTTTTGGAATTTTCAGCTATTATGTTTACGAGCTTCATAAACAACAACGGTTATTCGCGAATAAATACTTGAGAAAGTGCGACAAGTCTCGCTTAAATTATCGATCAATGAAAAGAAAGAAATGCTGGCAGTACGTTAAAAACCGTGTAACAAAAATTATAAAATTATATTGCTGCGGAATGTAATAAAACACCATAAAAAACGCGCCAACGTATATTCGCGAAAAAAATAAAAAAGAATTACAAGAGCACAAAACAAAATATACACCTTCATAAATCTCTACTTAAGTTACGAAATAATAAAAACTGTTACAAGGGTTACAAAATATCACAAACGTTGCGAGAAACCTACAAGAAAAAGTTGTAAACGTTACAATGTAATGCAAAACGTTGCAAATACAACGCGAAACATCGCAACATAACGCGAAACGTTGCAAATACAACGCGAAACATTGCAACACAACGCAAAACATCGCAACATAACGCGGAACACTGCAACATAACGCGAAACGTTGCAACACAACGCGAAACATCGCAACATAACGCGGAACACTGCAACATAACGCGAAACGTTGCAAACACAACGCGAAACATTGCGTGAAACGTCGCAACAAGATGTGACAACGCTGTGAATTAACTCGAAAATTTCAAAACTTCGCATCGCCGTGACCAAAACTAAGAAAAATTTAAATACGTCGTGAAAGTTTTCGCCAAACATTATTTATATATTTTCAATGGATGAAATAATGTTGCAATTATTTCAAAACCTCACAAAAATTATTTTAAAAAGTTTCATTTCATTATCAACTATTCAAAATCTGAAGGTATCATTTTCACTGGAAATTTATTCAAAATTGCAATATTTTTTTTGCCGGCAAAACTAAACGTTAAAACAACATTATTCTTATGCTCAAATCAACTAAACCAACCTCGGTAATCTTAATTTTATGAATTAAAATTAAATCTTCTCTGAATATAATTTCACTTCTTTCATCACCCATCCCAAGTTCCCCTGTAATAAAATCTCAACTGGATATCATCAAAATACCAAAATAGACTCAATTTTGGTAAATTTTCAAACCTCTATAATCTTACTCAACTTAAAAACCTTTCTTCTCAGCATCTCGACGTTTTCATTATAGAAAACAAACGTCGAATATTCGCAGAAGGTATCGTTAACTCAGCATTAATATTGTTGATATTGCTTCGGTTTTACTATTTATATAGAAACGAAAGGGTACTCGCTTATTCTCGCTGAAATAATTTCAAAATTGACCAAAATTTCTCCGCTGAAGAATATTCACGGATTAATCTTAATTTTTAATTTTTTCATTTACGATTCGTTTAACAAACGAACGCATCTTATTATGCGTTAAATTTAGAATTACCTCTTGCGGAACTGAACATCCACCTAACTAAATTAACGTTCGTGAATTGTTCAAATAGAATTAATTTTTTGTGAAATAATTAAACGCGTTGTTAAGAATGTTTTTCACCGGCGTAAAAAATCTTTTCTACGGCGTTGAAAATAGTAGTATAATTCAGCATCCTTTTGAAACAATCGTTGGTTGTGCCTTTTTAGCTGTTTTTTTTTCATCTTGTAGCTTTTCTTACTATACGTTTATAACTCCGCCAAATCATTTTGTCCTTTTTAATGGCCCCTGTGTTATTTTTATAAACAATACCCGGGCGGTATAAATATTGCATATTTTATTACCCGAATCCTATTAAATGCGAATACGAGAGTTGTACGTTTACGGGCAATAAAGCAGTTAATTTTTTTTAATAATTTACAAATCATCATAAGATGTCGCCTTACTTTCCGTATATTCGTTTGCTGAATTCTTGAAAATAATGCATCGAGTTTAAAAAATACATGTACTGGGGGATTAAAAAAGTTACCAATTGGTTCTGGCAAATTCCGATACTTCGTGATTAAATAATTGAATTTTCGATGTGTGCGTCTCTACTCTCTACATTCGCAGTTTCCAACTTCGAATCACTTTGATGATACGGCTTCCACACGCGTTAACGAAAATTTAACGAGTTCCAATTACCAAATGGCTTTTCGAGAAAAGCCCACAGTAAAAATCAAACTTTCCAACGTAGCGTTCGATGTTTTTTTACTTCGCTTTTTTTTTTTTAACAAATTCCCATCAAGGATTGCGTTTTATTTTATTTTATTTTTTTTGTTTATAGACGTCAAATAAACGTTTCGAATGTTTCGATGGAAAATTACCGTATTTGTACCTCTTTTATTATTTTATAAATAAAATTCTTATAATTTTTTAAGCCCGAGTATTTACGTTGGCTCTGGAGAAATTACATACTGGGGTGAGTTTTTCGATGAAAGGGAAACGTGGCAAGAGCGAACGCGACAAAAAGTAGAGCAGAGGGAAAAATTCCCCAAAAAAATAAATTTCAACCTCAATATTTTATTTTTGATGTTTAGAACCTCGATAATTCTCGATTTCCTTAATCGATAATTATTTCAAATTTTCAATTTCGACGTCTTAATTTTAATTCTGATGCTAATGTCGATATTTCGATTTTGAATTCGATATCGCAACATCGATAAATAGATTTTCTCAAAATTGACACTATTGTTTGGATTTCGATGACTTAATTTCAATGCTTCGATTTTGATTTCGAGACTTTTCAATTTTTTTTTTTCAATATTGATATTTTAAAATTACCTAAAAAACTTCATTCTCCGATCACAACTCAGCCTATTCATTACTTTCACTCTACATAGTATATGCGGAGCAGATATCGCGTCGTCGCAACACGTCATATGACATGTTATGATGACAAGTTGTTGTGGCGGTGATATGTCGCGATGACATGCACGGTGACATATTTTTCTCATATTCCTGTCATCACAACGTGCCGTATGGATATGGCATTTTATGTGTGTCGTGTGACATGTTGGACATGCCGGGTGACGTGTTGAGCGTGTCATGTGACATGTTGGGCATGTCGTGTGACATGTTGCGAGTGTCATGTGACATGTTAGGCGTATCGTGCGCCGTGTTGGGAGTGTCATGTGACATGTTAGACATGTCATGTGCCAATGTTATGTACGTCATATGACATATTACGATGGCATGTCGTTGCGGTGGTGATATCATGTTACGATATCAAGTCATGGTGATTTGCCACGGTGCTTTCACGATGACATGCAAGGTGACATGCCGTGATGACGGCCATGGTGACGACATTTCAGGGGAGCACGTGCGAAGCAACATGAAAATATCCCATAGTGCGGCGGACTTGTACGGAAGATGATTTTTTTTCAACATTTTTCAAAATTGAGCGTGTTTTTTTAACGAAAATTAAAACGTAAAATAGCTTATGTTGATAAATTTTTGTAATCCAATAAAATATGCGAAAGTGCGTTTAAAAAATATATCAAAATATGCAAAATGCGCAGAATTCCCAAAAATTGATTACAAAAGTACAGTAAAATGATCAAAAATATTCAAAATTCAACGTTACACATTACGATAATCAAAATTTCGCCCACTGCAAAGGTCATAAATAACGCTTTAAATTTTTGAAGCTCTATACCTTTTATAACCACATCGCTGGCACGGAAAAAACTAAATAAACGATTGGAGATGTCACCAGACCCTAAAATTAATTTATTCACCAATTTTCTCTCTCGTCACTTTTTTCTTAGCGATTTCGCGTCGTCTTTTTCATTAAATGGAAATAGGCCGAAAAATGTAAAAAAATCGTAGAAAATCGCGAACAAAAAAACGTAATCGATTAAGCTAAATAGGAAGCTGGTACGTGTTAATTACACGTGCAAACGTAAACCACGAGGCGTCTTAGGAGGCTGCGTGTAATTGAATTTTACGCGAATTACCAAGATGATCAATTTGTTTCACCTGGATCATCCGTCATTTTAAATTTGTCGCTGAGCACGTTCCGCCAAACAGCGTCGACGTTGCGATAAAACGAATTAATATTTCGTCGAAGGAGCATCTTCGGCTCGAATTGGTTCATATACCGTTTCAAGTACGTGGAAAAAAGAGACGTGCGAAAAAATACAAGTTTCGATAATTGCGCGGTTTCGGGTGGTCTTCAAAAGCTCGCAATTTTCACTCGCGTATTAATCGACAACGACGCTTATGTATTCATCTAGTATAAGAGCGTTTATGAACCGTGGTAAACTTACGCGAGATGTACTTCGGTTGCTACAATACGTAGTTGATAATTACATTACCGACGTGGTATAAAGTTTTAATTATTTCGTTCGTGCTTCTTTATCTGAAATGGACGCTTTCAAAAGACGATCGGGTTATAACGCCCAAGTTGCGGTAAAAGTTCACGCGTTGTAGTGGTCGTGTTCTGTGAAAATGTAATCTCATGTAGCCGAGCTGGAAATGTAACATATGCTCGGAGGCGGACGCCGATGGCCTTTTTTCCTGCCTCTAAACCTCACTCACACGTATAATACATAACAGATGATAAACGTGTCGTACGCTCCGAACAACCTTATATGCTTAGATTGTTAAAAGGAAATATTAAAATTACGTCGTTCAGCGCTGCATCCAACGGCGACGATTACCTTGGGCCTTGTACTATAAAATATTCCAGGAATTTTGTTTTTTTTTTCAATAATTCATCGAACGTTGGCAAGTCGGAAATTGAATATTTTTCGATGTTTAGCGGTTACACGAACCGGAACATTTTTCCTAAAAAGTATGCAACATGGCAAAAGAAACTACGTCATCAAAACGGATTTCGAGTGAGGAGGATTTCCTACAATACTTTAAATTGCGCTTTTTCGCAAACAACCATAACAGGTAATATAAGTAAGAAAAATGAAAAATGATATAGCTTATACCAACATCAAAGAACGAGTAAATTTTTATTAAGCTGAAATTCGGTTTTACAATAAAAGATTCCGTTATTGTTATCGTTCCCGGAGGTATTTTTTAGATGACATTTATTCAGCGACGTTTTCAACCTTGGTGATTTTTTCTCTTTCTTCGGCGTTCCGTTTACGCGCCGACGATGTCACGAGGTAGAAAAGTTACACAAAACGAGAGAAATTTTTATCTCGGATAAATATAGTAAAATGGCGAAGAAAGGAGGCGGAGGGTTAATGGCTTTATGAAGTATTCTACCGGTAATTTTCGTGTATACGAGAGGGTATTTAAAAAATAAATACGTAAAAGAAATCGTCAGAGGAATTTTAAACAGCATGGAGTTTTTTTCCCCTCCACGAGCTCTCTAGCGGTCCATGCGAGTTAGGGAGATAAACGAAATTGAAATTTCAATTCGAATACCAAAGCGACGTGATATTAAATGCAGATTTCGCCCGGTTTAGGTCAAGTTTGTAGAAAGGCTCTATTTATATTTGCTTTTTGCTGCAAATTCGTTTTGTATGTGTACGTTGAATATCTTTATAATCTTCGTATTCCCTAAAATGTTTCTCTTGTTTTGTATCCCATGGTCCTTTAGGCCGTACGATTTGATTACCGGATTCGCCTATCTTGGATATAATGATACGAGAAATTTAAGATTTTATTTGTTCGAGGAGATACGGCGTGTATAGGATGACCGACGTAGGTCCGGGTGCGTTTTATGGAATTACGTTACGAGGCTTAAAAGATGAGAATGGCAGCGGAGGATTTATCCTCGAGGCAGAGTTAGTTTTTATCTTGATTAATCAGCGTTTGGAAATTTTCACATTTGGTCGTACGAGTATAATCGAGTCGAGCTTTTTGTAATCTTTATAATGGTAATATTGCCAAAAAATATGCCACTTTTGAGAATTTTTTTTGCTCCATTGAGTTCATACGGCATGCGAAATAATTCGATAATTTGTGTTAGAAATGAAGGGTGAACGTAGGCGGTCAAATGTCGTACTTATTTGTTCGTCGCAATAAAAGTCAAGTGTTTGTAAATTTCTCGCTTAATGGGTTTGTTTTCATAGTTTGATATTTCCACTTGACCTCGGAGTCTTCGTTGGTTGTAAACAACAGTGCTTTTTGCATTCAATTTTGGAGAAAAAAATTGCACTTGGGAGTTAGATTTATTGATGCGATGAAATTTAACGTCTGAAGAAATACGCCAAAAAGTAAAATTTTTCAAGCATTTTCTCAGTAAGTCGATCGAAATCATGGCGCAGCGCGTGTAAAAAATTTGTTTAATTTTTTATAGTTTTTTTTTATTTGATATTTAACGTCACAAGGTTATATAACATGAAGTGACTTGAATTTTTTTTTTTTTTTAAATTGCAAATTGTTATTTAAAAATTAAATTAGATTATCAAAGTTAATATTATATACAAAATTAATAAGATTTAAGTGAAAATTTTTTGAAAAAAGATCATTATTGTAAATTTTGAAAAAATTACGCCAAAAGGTGAATTTAGGACAAACAAAAATGTATTTTATCTGTACGAGTAAATATCAAGTTTGAAATGTCTAAATTGGTAAATGAAAATTAAAATATCAAAACCGAAATACTGAAATCGAAATATCGAAATTGAAAAATTAATCATCAAAATCCAAGAATCACTGCCAATATTGAAATATCAGAATGTAAATATCAAATTTGAGACATTAAAGTTGAAAGATAAAAATCGGAATATCAAAATCCAAGTATCGAAATTGAAAAATTAAATATCAAAATTAAAATAAAAGAGTGAAAATATTAAATTTAAAAAATTGAAATATGAAAAATAGGAATCGAAATATTGAATTTGAAAAATCGAAATATCGAAGTTGAAAAATTAAAAATCAAAATCGAAATATCAGAATGTAAATATCAAATTTGAGACATTAAAGTTGAAAGATAAAAATCGGAATATCAAAATCCGAGTATCGAAATTGAAAAATTAAATATCAAAATTAAAATAAAAGAGTGAAAATATTAAATTTAAAAAATTAAAATATGAAAAATAGGAATCGAAATATTGAATTTGAAAAATCGAAATATCGAAGTTGAAAAATTAAAAATCAAAATCGAAATATCAGAATGTAAATATCAAATTTGAGACATTAAAGTTGAAAGATAAAAATCGGAATATCAAAATCCAAGTATCGAAATTGAAAAATCAAAATTGAAAAATTAAATATCAAAATTAAAATAAAAGAGTGAAAATATTAAATTTAAAAAATTGAAATATGAAAAATAGGAATCGAAAT
>QBDW01006446.1:0-17597 GCA_003261595.1 Maconellicoccus hirsutus | reverse complement strand
ACTAATCCTTAATTACGGTAATTTTTATTTATAATTAACTTATGTTTTCAAAGCAAATTTCTAGTATTGCGAACTGAAAAATATCGCGTATTTTCTTTTGGCTCATCAATGCTTATTTGTGATGATATGCTTCGAGTTTAAGTAGGAAAACATTCTATAACTAGATATGCATGGCCGCCAAACAGAAATTTTACGGTTAGAGTGGGTATACTCTCAACTTGAAAAGACTATAATCTTTGCTTCAAACTCGCAAACTGCCTCAAATTCAAAGCCATAAAGCATGGCACATGTCTAATCTGCTCTTTACTAATCAGTGTTTCAAGTGATTACGGATGATTCAAATCCATTTTCAGACCTCAAATAAGAATGGTCTCATTTCTTGTTTCAATTTCACGCGTTTTTAGTTTTAATTTTCAAATTTCTACAGATTTTAATCGATAATAGTGATTTGTAGATAACTGGGTAAGTTGTGAGATACTCGGTGTATTTTTAATTTTAACAATTAATCATCATGGTAGTGTACTATTTTAATTTGTAAAAGAAATTATAGTAGTTTGTAATTACGATTATTACAAATCTGTGTAGATATTTCATTTTTATCGTCATTCGTTGACGACTTCATGGAAATTGTACTGCTTTGTTAAAATTTTAGAAATCGGTCCTTCAAGTATGGGAAAGTTGAACGTCACTTACCTGCGCTATCTAACCAAAGATGATTTTCGTGTTCTCACAGCGGTATTATTATGTTTCAAAATTACACGTATATTGCTCGTATATTTCATTCGTACTACAGCTTGATCAATTTTTTGTCATCGTTCAACAGGTGGAAATGGGAATGAAAAACCACGAGCTTGTGCCAAGTATGCTCGTAGCGTCTATCGCCTCTCTTCACCATGGCGGCGTTCACAAAGTCTTGCAGCAGTTATGCAAACAAGAACTTGTAGCGTATGAAAGAGGAAAACACTGTGAGATGATTATCGTTAGAACAACGACTCTTACTTAACGGTAGCGATAAATTCATTTTCGTTTCCGCAGATGACGGCTATCGGTTAACAAATGCCGGCTACGATTATTTGGCGTTAAATGCCTTGGTGTCGCAAGGCGTCATACATTCTTTTGGTAATCAAATAGGCGTTGGTAAAGAATCTAATGTTTATACGGTCACGAATTCGGATGGTGAAGAACTTTGTCTTAAACTACACAGGTTCGATGCATAGATGATTGAAACTCAAATTGATGCTGTGTAGTCAACTTTAATTTTTATCGTAACTGCGTACAGGCTAGGTCGGGTTTGTTTTCGGAACTTGAAGGAAAAACGAGACTACCACGGAAGACGTCATAAAGCCGGATGGTTATATTTATCTCGCATTTCAGCTGAAAAAGAATTCGCGTACATGAAAGCGTTGCATAGCAGAAATTTTCCAGTTCCTTATCCGTTGGCATGTAATCGCCATTGTATTGTGATGAATCTCATTGGTGGTTATCCGCTGTTAGTCAAGTCTCATACGTAATACCACGCGTGAGCAGTTTGTGGAGAACTTACGTGGTTCATTTTTGTAGAAATCGTGTGCACGAAATTCCTGATATTGAACAGCTTTACGATTCTTTAATGAATTTGATAGTGAAATTAGCAAATTGCGGAGTAATTCACGGAGATTTCAACGAATTTAATATTATGGTGACTGAAAACGAGTACGAGCCGATTATTATTGATTTTCCTCAAATGGTTTCTGTTAATCACTTGAACGCTAAACAGTAAGCGAATGGCAATTTTGTCGCGGTTGAAATATTTTGCGTTTTCTTGCGTAATTTTTAATTTCGTACCGTCATATCTGCAGATTATTTGAGAGAGATGTAAATTGTGTTCGTGAGTTTTTTAAAAAAAGATTCAATTATGAGAGCGAATGCTTTCCGCAGTTCGACGATATCGAGTAAGTGTTTATATAAGTATGTCGAGTCCACGATTTTTTTTATAAGTGCAAGTATTTTAGGAAA
Organism: Maconellicoccus hirsutus; assembly: GCA_003261595.1. Taxonomy (NCBI): domain Eukaryota; kingdom Metazoa; phylum Arthropoda; class Insecta; order Hemiptera; family Pseudococcidae; genus Maconellicoccus; species Maconellicoccus hirsutus. The sequence goes on along the minus strand of QBDW01006446.1, from coordinate 15,602 downwards.
GAAGATAATATGGATGTGGAAGTTGGTATCAGTGGATGTACTGGCGGCAATTTCAATAAAGATTGCGGAGATTCGTTTTCATACGAACCTGTTCCTGCAGAAACATCGACGAAAACAGAATGCGCTGATAGAAACGACGCTGATGGTCTCGGCGATGAAATTAGTTCCCTGCATATCTCGAACAAAATACAGTTACATACAATTTACAGCCAACCTCCGAATTGTTTGACGAACAACAACGATTGTAGCGTTCCACTTGTCCATGCATCGGATAATTTTTCGGATGTTCGTAGTTGCGCTACATCATCGACCTCAACGATAGTTCCCAGTACGATACACGCTAGAACTAAAAAAATACTCGAAAAACGGGAGAAATGTAATCTTCGTCGCAGAGTTTTAGCAAAGGGCGAGGCGAGCGCTGTAGCGCGTAAACGCAAAGAGAACCGAAACATCATTAAAGAAAGCAGTGGGTCGCTGTGGGCTTAGATACTAAATGTAAATGTTGATCAGAAGTTAAGGTTAAAAATATGATCTAACGTGTCGATTGTATTGCCAATTGTATGTTATTACCCTTACGTAACGAATGACGGGTTTTCATAAAAGAATACCGTCACCTCTACGCGCTTTGTCGAGAACTTGAGAGAGAGTTCGTTTATGGTTCATAAGTCGGTGCCTGGCAGTGTTAGCGGTATTGTTGTTATGCCAAACGCTGTAAGACGCAGACCTGTTTTGCTGTTGTTAGGAAGTTACGCAGTGAAATTATATCCGTTATTTCAAGTTTTTGAAAATATAGCTCATTTTTTGGTTGCAAAAAATTCATTTTAATCGCGACGTGCTTTACGTAATCCTGGTGTTTCTGTTCAGACAACGTTCGTAATCTCGACGTAGCGAATTAGTGTACTTGCGCGTGAATAGAAGCTATACCTATACGTATGCAAGTATTGTACAGCAGTGTATGTACAATTGTACATATGCCAGAACGTTTGTGTGTATCATTCTTTCAGGTTTCGGCGCATCGCGAAGGGTGAGCATGGTGTTTTTCTTTGAAAAGATTATCGAATTTTTCGAAAAACGAAATATACAATTTCGTTCGCATGACTCGTCATCGATGAAGAGTTCGCGCAGGAGCAGAATTAATTACGACGTTTGTAATGAACACAGAAATGTGACACGGACATTTTCCCATTATGTGCCGTTGCCAGCAATCGGCAAACAACACGTTACTAGTGCAGCATCGAAGAAACCGAGGTTGTTACGAGAGAACACGTACACCGTTTTGAATCCTGTGCATGTGAAAAGTGCGCAAGATATGCCATCGAGTACATGCTCGGAGGACGATAAAAGCTATTTACGTAAACGAAAAATGAAGAACAACATAAGCCGCCAAAATCTTTCAAATTCTTCGGCTATGAAGGCGAATAATGATTTTTTTAAACATAGCAATACTCATTCTGGGACAGCGTTTTGGCTTGCGTTTTAAGAGCTTAGCTAAAGCATACTGCCCCATTTTGTGAATCTGAAATTTCCGACGCTGTTGAATGGTACCACGCAAGACGCAACATTATGCATACATCGAACTTGCAACACTGAGTTAACCGTTCAAAGCGACAATTGTTCCATCAGAATCAGAATTACCACACCGCATACCGCAAAAAATCTTCCGTTTCAGGTTTCAGAACTTCAGAAGCATTGCTAGACTTGGTGTATATAGTGAGGGGGGAGGGTAGTTCAAACCTAAAGAGTTATTCACCATTACCCTTTCGGTCTTTGCTTAAGGTGAAAAAGAGGGTACAACATATGACGTATTTCGCGCAAACATGAAAATTTTCGAAAGCAATAATTATTATAGAATAGCAGCGAGATTTCTTCACGTATCATTGGACTTGATTGGCGTTAAGTTTCGTATGGCTTCTCCAACCACGAATCCTGATTTCTGAGGCATGTTCACACATGTTGCACTGTAGCCTATGTTTAATCCCAATTCCCAGTTACACGCACACGCGCGTCAATAAATAAGACGAACCATTCAACTTGGTCAATGGTAATATTAAAATTGCAGAATGCAGTACCTAGTACTCAGTTAGTAGTGTTGATGTCGTGAAAGGGGAAATCAAGGCGGAAAACATAGTTAAAGTTATGAATGATGAAGGCAAATGAAAGGGTGTAAGGGTGACCTGGGTGTGGTTGACTCGTGATTTCGTGAGTTACGATTTCGTAAGACCTCGGTGTTGTTCGACTAATTTCGTTTTCGCACGCGTGATGAACTTCAATTTCGTTTCCGTGTATACCGTATTCCTTATCGTATCCCGAATTCGGCGAATTCGAATTGCCGATCCCGTTCCGTGGCGGTTCCGTACTCCGTAGTGCGTAAGTTAGTAACGTTGAGTTTCGATACTGTGAAATGAAATCTGATATCTAGATAATTATCTGAATATCTGACTGTGAAGTAGAGTAGTTGATAGCAGACGCGAGTGCTAGTGGTTTGGCATTTCTACTTCTTTCGCAGTGCGTGCATTTTGTGTTCCGCTTTTAGCAATTGCGATTTACGTTTCCACTACCAAAAGTTTGAAGTTTTGTTAGACGGTGTCCCGCGACTATACTAGTACACCAAGACGAGACTCGTCGAATATTCATCAGGAATGACAAATTCCAGACAGCCAGCAGTGCTGTTGCGGTTCCGACGTTCCGATTTCACGAGGAACATCTTCATTTTTTTGTTTCAATTTGAAGCTGATAATGGATTATTACGAAATCATTTTTCTCTACCATAAGTAATTCTGCGCCAGGTATTATTTTTCGTTACATTTCAATTTAGGTATGTTTTTACAATTAGCAATTGCTTGATGCTGGGCCATGTAGTTAACGATAACGATGTAACGGGTATTTAATCAAGTATCACGTTGAAATGATCAAGATAAAGATTAAGATGTGTAAATGAATGAAAAATAAACGATGCATTTTTGTTAAGTAACAGTTATGATCCATCCTTCATCCTCTATCGGCGATGGACTGCCTGAAATACCTAGGTGTATTCTTTTCGCGTACTCTTGAGTAACTCCGTGTAAGATTTTGGTGTTCTGTTATCAATTTTACTCTTTTTTACTCAGAGTTACTCGGAGTATGCGAAAAGAATACACCTGTTATGATGGTTGATTTTGATTTAAGTAAACTATATTTGTTATGTATTGTGCGTTGAGTGAAAAGGTGAAGGTGGAGGAAACGTTTAAAAGACGAATTCATTTACAGACAGTAGGTACTAGGTACTCGTAGTTGTTGTTTTAGTGGTTAGTGATTACAGGTATGTCATAATGTACGTACTCGTATACGTAGACGTACGTGTATACTTGAGAACATCCTTACTCGTTGGCCAGAGTGGGTAGTAGAAGTGAATACTGGTACGCCACTAATTACGTTTCACTCTATGTACTTGCAGTGGAATGGAATCGAATTAGTTTATTACTGTTCTGACGATATTATAAATAGAAATACGCGGCGCATGATGCCCCTTATGGGAGTATTTTCATCAGGAGAGTTCATGGTGAAAAAGTACCTGTACACACTGTACACTGTACACTGTACACTGTACAGCACACAGCAGTCCGTTATGAGAGGAGTTTCCAGAAGTTCGGCGACTAATTTCGGATTCCTCCGGAACCACTTCGTGATACTTGCATTCATTCAATGTTATTAGTACTTTTCCCGCTAACGGGCCAGCGGCTAGCCGGTGATACGAAAAGTGTTTAAAAAATGAACCTTATACCTGTGTTATTATTCATTACTCTTTTTTCTGTTAATGAATTTCACATGTGCTCATTGTAGTAATGTTCGTGTTCTTTCACATCGTGTATAGTAATTCGAATTTCGAATTTCGAACTTCCAATACAAATTCGTATTAATTATCAGTATCACCGTCAATTCGAAAACGTGCATAACGTTTCAACGTTTCCTTGATCAAAGAAAAATTAAAACTCTCTTGTATTCAGGGTGAGTTACTGTGATCACTCTAGTGATAATGAACACAGCATTTGCATTACGCCGAGTTGGCTGTTTCAAACATACAGTATCGGTTTAAAACAAACGTGTATTTGTCAAAATATGATTATCGAATTCCTCTTGTAACGGACTGCTGGAAAAGTGCAACCTGCTATTCTTGAAAGGGCCCGAAAAGTGAAAACTCTTAACAATATTGCCATTGGTATGGGTATGGGTATGGGTATGGGTCATACATGTACTATATTCTAGAGACCTAGAGCACAGAAGGGGAAAAGTTATAAACACACTACCAAACGTAAACCCAAATACACTTGACACCATAAACTTCGCGCATTGCACAGAGCTACTCCTCTGCTTTGGTCTTCTAGAGTTATTGTGTAGGCTTCACTTTGCTGTGTTACTTTTTTAAATACGGTGGAACAGTCCACATTATAATTATTGTCTAAGGGTTCGGCCTAGGACCAGGGCTGGGCTTCAAAACCTAAAAAGCCCCGATGAACAAAGCTCCGACTCAAAGCCGAAGACTAGAAACTGTAATTTCAAGATCCGCACCCAAAGCCCGGAACCTAGTTTTTCAAAGGTAGGCTCTGAAACCGGGTCCTGAATATAATTATTTGGGCGTTTTGGGGCTTACTTTTTGTTTTTTTGTTTTTTGTTTTTTGTTAACTCGTCGTGACGTGTAGGATTCTGTAATTTTATAGGAATATGCCATCACTGGGTTCCAATGGTACATAGAAATGAGGAAATCGAGTGTTTGGAGTTTTTGAATGTAGTGTACTTTGTGCGAAATTCTATCAGTCGATCCAGGAGCATTTATCCTTTGTTGCCTGACTGAAGTTGCGAACGTAGAATACCAGTACCAGTACCAGTACGTAATACGACGGTAGCTCGCCGCTGGCGTCGCTCTGCTGGTGAGTGCCGAGTGGAGAGGAAATGCATGGGCGCGCTATCGACGAGTAGTAGTGTGATAAAAGTACGATGTCTGCGGCTTCAAAAGATACTCGTATTTACACTCACTAAGCCTGAAGACTGTTTTGATGTACCGTAAGTAGCTAAGTGGTAAGTACGTGACTACGTGTGCGAATGAATGCGCGTCTGCGTGGAGAATCAGCAAAGAAGGCAATATGGTGAGAGAAGTGCCATTATTTCATGGCGCAGTGGCGCATGCTTGCGTGCAAGTCTTTAGAATAACGCGTATCGATCGATTGAAACATCTTGTAGGAATTCGCTATGCAGCGTTTGGGGTAGTACAGGCTGCACGGTTACAACTACATACATACGAGTACCTAGACCTATTAATTCATGATTTTATGCGGAGTACATACTACATACACATATACGCGTAACTTTTTGTTTACACGGGTATTGAAGTAAATCTTAGGCTTACGACGTCGTGTACCCTGGTAGGCTGGTACCCTGTACCCTACACTTTTTTTTTTACAATGAATTGATAAATTCAGTTAGATTACTCGTGTCGTCGTGTCTGGCTGTCTGATGCATACGCATAACGTACATACTACATTACATAGTGTTTATACTACTTATAGTTAGGTAATATGGGTGCTGCGGTATGCGCTAAGCACCATCGCGGGGCAATACTTGATTATTGATAACCACCTACTAGGCTGCTGAGGTTCTTGACCTCGTTATGCAGGCAGATGTATCATTCGCCTATTCGCTTTGTCTTTGTCTTCGTCTTCGTCTAGGTCTTTGTCTTTGGGATCCGTATATTCTGGCAGTAGGTAAGCAGCTAAGGACATACTACTACAAAGAAGGACGCTGTCATTGCTAGGTACTGAAACAGATGCGTTTTCAGTGATAAAATGGCGTCGTGAGGTAGTGATTGTCCCAGTCTGAGAATGCATCAACAGTAACGATTTAGGTAGGCTATTTCAATTTGTTAATTTGGTCCGATATACGCGTACGCGTACGCGTACTCGTACTCGTGTAGCCTACGGCGTGTTTCAAAATGATGTTACCATCCTGAAGTACGTAGTATGTGTACGTCTACCTACTGTAGATAGTATAATCAATAAAAATAACAAGGAGAATAGCAGACTCCGCGGAGGGACGATTTCAGATTGAAGCGGTGGGAATTGAAGTATAACTAGGGAAAGGGTAAAAAGGGAAGGGGCGAATAGTGTAAAAAAGAACGTTGCAATCGGGTCAGTTTTAGTTTGGCCTGATGTCTGATGTATCGATGAGTCGAGGGATCGTCGTGATGTTATCAGACAGACTTGTGTTGAGGCCTTTGAGTAGGAGATTGCGTGGTCAAAATCTGCTGTTACGAAGATGTTTAATATTTCTACAGAAAGTTAAAATAAATGAGAAAGGGGGCTGAGTGAAATAAATTAAGAAGCCGGTGTTGAGTATCGTTATTTACAGTATGTATTTGGCTTTAGGCTTTATAGGTTAGTTTGAAAAAGTAATTGTGTTGCAAACCAATTTCAAAAGAGTGAATTTGTACCAATTAAAATAGGTACCTAATTAGGTAGTAGGTACTAGGTAGTTACTAGTTAGGTACCACTACCCCTTAGGAGTAGTGACCTCATTTTGAAACACCCTGTGCGCGAATTTTTTCAACTTTTACTTCTTAATTTGTGTCGCATAGTAAATAAGTATATGTAATTACTAATTACCTACTGTAGGCCTACACGCATAGTGCATAGTGCACAGTGCACAGTACACAGTACACAGTACACAGTACACATATGGATGTGTATTTTTAATCTGTATCAGGCTATAGGTATTTATTTTCTCTCATTTTTCAAGGAGAACAGAACACAACAACGCTGTTGAGCGTAGGCCTACTCGCAATGTCACTAAGTTTGCTGCGCGAACGTATTTTGGTATTTATAAATTTTATTAACGTAAATCGTGTCAATAATTTGCACTGCCGTATACACGAACATGCTACACCATTAGCTGTAGCTAGTTGCCAGCTGCCAGCTGCTAGCTGGCCACCACTTGTACCCGAGTACCTCACCTACCTAGCTAGCAGCTAACTAGCTACCTGTACCTAGCTACCTACCACACAACTTCTTCGCATGGTTCAAGTCAAATGTAGGTATATTTCTATAAAATTGACATAATTATTCCATCTGTTCGCTCGGTGTGAATATTAGTCGCATTGCGACACGAAAACCAAATCTCGGGACTCGCATTATTCTTCTTTTCAAACCGATCCAATGAAATGTGTCGCTGAAATTAAACCTAGTTGCTTCGAGGTACCATAGCTGGGCAGTAGGCAGTAGGCAGTAAGCGTTATTTACACTTGTACTGTTGTTGATGGATAGAAAAATCTCATCAAAGTAAATTTCAGAATAAATTGAAAATTCGATCTTGATAAGGTATTGCCTCGAATTAAGCACCTATTAGTACTACGCATTTTATACTCGTACGCACGATGCATTCAAATGTAGGTCTAGGTACTAGCAAGTATGCGCACTGTTGTCCCCCACCATTTTTTGTTCAACTTGACACTTTTGCTTGCAATATGGTCCGAGTGTGCATAATTTGTTGTAATTTTTTATTGCGTATCACTGGGACTGCGCAGCGCATAGGGGGGCCTAAGCGCCATAGTGACTCTGCGCTACGCGCAACGTTGATGGTGTTGGTGAATTTGCGTTAACGTTCGATAGTGTGTTTGTAATTTTTCTCCTTAAACCTCTCTTTTCCCTTTCTGCGCTTGGGCCCTTATAATTATGTTGGTTTCAGGCTTCAGGCTTCAGGCTTCACTTCAGCTCTTATACGTACGGTATAGACGTATAGAGCGGGCTATATTACAATACTCGTATTACGTTATCTACGAGTAAGATGGTACCTGTACCGACGTGTAATACAAATAAAATAGTTCATATCTATGTATGTGTAGTGTACCTTACACCTATGTACGCTAATTAGTGAAAAAAATACGCACTCGCTGTTGTTTATCACTTATGCACTTTGCAGCATGTGGAGCTCAGTGGTGTTCGACGAAGATAAGAGTGGCCCATGTAGTCGTTCGAAACACAGCGTTACTCTGCTAGGAAATCATCTTTATGTATTAGCCGGCCGCAACGGCAACGTACCATTGAAAGACTTTTGGCGATTCGATTTAGGTACGATTTCTAAGAGTACCTCTACCTCTACCTCTACCTAGCTACCTGTACCTACTACATAATTATTAAGTAGGCTACATAAAAATACATATACGCCTATTACCATATATTTGTACGTATTTCCTTATTATTATGAATATGCGAGAAATTATTTATATTTCTACCTACCTATCTATCTATCTATCTATCTATCTATCTAGCTTACTAGCTAGTAACTCTAGCCATCTTACCTTACCTTACCTTACCTTACTTCACCCGACAGCTCTAATATCAGTTTCGTAGAATAAGCTTCAAAACTGTTAGAAAGTTTGAAAACTCGCCATGGGTACCAGTTTTAGCGCAATTGAGGTTCTCTCAATTTTCACAAGTAATAATACACTGTAGGTATACCTATTACCTATTACCTATTACCTATTACCTCTTACCTATACCTACATCTACATACGGGTATTTTCGTTTTCCAATAATTTATGCAAATTTATAATTGTCCGAGTGTTTTCAGTGCGAGAGCTGCACTCGAGTAAATTTCTTGAGAATAAACTGAACGACTCGTTTTCACGATTAGGTAACGTAGGTCTAGGTACGAGTTAGGTAATAGGTAGTAGAAAGTAGAAACTAGAAACTAGAAACTAGAAAGTAGAAACATGCAGGTCGGAGTTAGATGCGCGAGTACAATAACTTGGCACGATTTTTCTTAATTTTTATTCAGCGACTAATCGATGGGAGTTATTGAAACCGAGTGGCGAATCTCCTCCCAGTTTACAAGAGCATACCGCCGTTGCCTTTCGAGATAATATTTACGTATTCGGAGGCGAATTAGGATTTTCAGCGGCCAACGAAACGCCTTTATGGATATACGAATCGAAAGTACGTGTGTACGAAATTACGAATATGCGATTGTGTTGTGTGAGAGTTGATGACGATGGTCGGTTGAATTTGCAGAAAAACGCGTGGCGTAAGATGAAAGGTCAAAAAGGAGCTAGCGTTCCGAAGGGCAGACGCGGACACACGACGCTGGTGCATCGCGGTTCCGCTTTAATTTATGGCGGATATTGCGATTTACGCGGTTCATCCAACGAGCTTTGGATCTTTCATTTCGGTAAGCGTATCGCCTTCGCCCGCGCCTCCATTCTCTCTCCACCCTTCCTTTTCTCTCGTTCGTTTACATTGCTTGTACACACGCGTGCTGCGTGCTGCGTGCTGCGTAGATACCGAATCGTGGCACCTATTGATGAATGGAAAAGCGGCGCCGCCAGCTAGACATAAGCATTCGTCCGTATTGCATGACGACAACATGTGGATATACGGTGGCATGACCGACTTGCAGGAACGTTCCGATCTTTGGCGATTCGATTTGAGTAAATATCGTACTTGTATATTTGCCGCATGTTTCTTTATGTACTGAACGCGTTGTATTGTACGTAGACGTACCTTTACCTACTACACCTAGTGTACTCCGACGCGACGTAATCTTTTTATTCTTACGTTGCGGTATTCGCTATCAAGAAATTTTTCATATGCTAACCTATCGCTATCGAGCTTTCCGCTTATGTAGCCATTAGCCAGCAAACATTTCATGTGGGTTGGGTACGTCTACGTATGGGTGACCGATCGTTCGTGCCCCTGCCCCCTGCCCCTGCCCCTCCTTTGGAAAAGAAATTTGCCTTTTTTTTTTCGGTTTTATAGTAGAAACGGCGGCAATGGCTTTAACAAGTAATGTTGAGTGGTGTTATCGATCAATTCATAAGTTGAAAGATTGCAATTTATGTAGTTTTTATCCAAGTCTAAAAGCATCGAATAAATTGCGGTTTTTCAACTTGAAGTTCGTGAGTTGTTGAAAACAAACTTAGTTTTTTATTAAAGATAAAAATGTTCAACTCAACATTGTTTAGGTCATTTCAACCATTTTTTCGGAATGAAATGAAAGAAGAAAGTACGTAATTTTTTTTCGGCGTGGAGAGGGAGGGGGATCACAAACAGTCGGTCACCCGGTACTAGGTAGCAGGTACGTAGTACCTTTACCCATACTACGTGTACATAGGAGGAGCTATAACGAGTTTTTAACCCATTACAGCTACGAGCCCCTCTTTATGCAGAACTCGTAATAACCACTTTGTTTTTGTCTGAACGGTTATGCGCTCTAAAAATACTAAGTAAACGATTATCCGTTTTTCAGAATCAGAATGAATGATAGTAATTTCTGAATAAAGAGGAGAGCTGGTAGCTATATTGGGTTGATGACCCGTACCTGTTATAGCTACTCGTAGGTATGGTACAGGCAGTAAGTACTGGGTACTGGGTACTAGGTACATGATTTTTTGTTTAGTTGGTAGCCAACAGCCATCATGCGGTTTACGTTTTGGCGCGCTCTTTCATACGCCTAGTCGCTTACTTGTGCCCGTGCCCGCGTTTGTCGCCAGCACTCATGCTCTTACATGATCAATTGATCAGTTGATTTCGTAGTCCTTGTGACTCCAGCTACCAGCAGAAATGCGTGTCTGTCGATGATTTACAGACGCGCGGTGCTTCTGCAGCGCATGTGCATTACGTTTACGTAACTTTTAGGTAGGCCCATATCTGTGGCATATGCAGTGGATGCGGCGTAGGTCTTCGGCCAATTTTCGCGGCTGCGGACATAGAGAGCAGATGCAGATACAAAAGAGAAAGCGGCTACCCGGGTTGCGAACTGGTAGTTCTGAGATGTAAGGGTCAGTGGGTCGCGACACCGTTTCCCTGCTGTAGGTCAGAATGTAGGAGTCGAGCGACCCCAAGAGGATACTGCGATGCTGCATGGCCATAGAAAAGAGGGCAATAGACGGTGCGGTAACAAACCTCTTAGAAAGAGTGAAGCCAGTTCGATTGGTAATGAAAACAAGTCGAACAGGCTAAATACGTCCCTCATCAACACTAGGCAGCCAGCTCCGGCGTCAGAAGCAGTAGCGTAGCCAAGGGGGGCAAAGGGGGCACTTGCCCCCCATGGCCTTTTATTTTTTGTTTCGACGTATCGTAGTTTGTTTATAAATTAAAGGAATAGGAAAAGAAATCGTTTGCAATTTCTGGTTTCCCACTAATTAAAAAAAATGTTGACTACCTGGACTCGTTTTGCCCCCCTCCCCCCTTGCCAAAATCCTGGCTACGCCACTGGTCAGAAGTGCGTGCACTAATGATGACTGATGAGTAACTGGAGGGTTTGCGCGGTGCTTGGTTCGTATGAGTAGGATATTGCAGCAAAAAGATGCGAAAAGAGGCCTTAGAAGCCCAACGGTCTTATCACACCACTGCCGGGGCCAAAGGCCATAGCCAATGAAGGGAAACCAGTCGGGATGTACCAATCTCGTCATTAGCTGTCATTAGCTGGGGTAATAAAAATTGCGGAACAGCAGTAGACGAGAAACCAGCAGGATGTGCCAACCGTCATGCCTGTTGGATACTCCTGTGAAGAAGTAGCGGATGCAGGCAACAGTAAGGGGACTGAAGCAAATCAAGGTATGTTGGTGGGCGGAAACGTAACCAAGCTGGTAACCAGGTCTTTTCACCCCGCAAAAAATACCAAAAGAGGTATGATAAAGCCCATCTAGTAGGGGAAGTAGGTACTCCTTCCTCCGTAAATGTAGGTTAGGAGTTGGGACCATTCGCAGAGAGGTTTTGTCCCTTACGTAGTCGCAGTACTCCCCTGAAGTAATGTGGAAACGCGGTTGAGAGGAGGGTTGGGAGAGGGCGTGCGCTATGACGATAAAAAATAACGTAATAATAATAATTTGAAATTTTGAAATTTATTTGAAACGTTTAACTGTTACAACTGCTGGAGACAACACGAATAGCGTAACGACTCCCCTATGCCCAGTGGGCGAGCGGGGGCCGGACGAATAAAAAAAACAAAAAAATCACCAAAGCGTAAATAGCAAACAATATAAGAAAGTACGCAAAAAAACAAGAAAAAAAAAACAGCAAAGCAGAGTATTAACAAATACAAAAAGTATGCAAACAAGCAAAAAAAAACAACACGGCAATACTAAAAAACAAAAACAGAAACAAGGTTTACCCCCCACTCCTCCAGAAAACGCGAAGAAAGACGCGGACGCACACACCAGACCCCGCATACCCCAATCCTAACCACCACAACCCACCTACCTTCATACCACCTGCCACCCCAGAAGCCCCCATCCCAATCCAATCATCAAAATAATCCCATACAAACCCCCGTGCAACAAAAAAGCAAGAGAAGGGTTGTGCCCAGGAGGAATACCCTCAGCAGCTGAGCCATGTTAACCAAAAGAAAAGGGACAATAATAATAATAATAGTAATAATAGTAATAATAGTAGTAGTAGTAATCCGAAGGTCGGCGTATTTGTACCTATTAGTTACTTAGTAGCCTACTCACACATACGTACATATGTAGTTGTCGTATTGTACTGGGCTACTTGCGCGAGTATTCGTGTGTGATTTTGTTATTTTAGTCACTTGACTCTACTCCCTTTGCTTGCTTAGCGCTAAGTCAATTTAGTGGAACTGTTCAATTTACTTTTATTACGCGAAGAGTAATTTAGTACAGTAGTTAGGATAGGCTGGTGTTCAATATTTGATGTAATTGCAAGTGTAGGGCATTGTCTTTATTACGTGGATACGTATTATGTTTTAGCTACAAAAATGTGGTTTGCCGTTAAGTGTAAATTTAGTCCAGGACCATTGCACAGTCACGCCGCGTGTAAATTACCTAGCTCCATGTTGTTATTCGGTGGCGAAAGAAATGGCCAACTCATAAACGAACTATGGCGATTCCACTTTGGTTAGTACTTGCACCTTTCACCTAACACGTACCCGCCTTCTCCCCCTTCCTTGTGTGTACAGACATGGACATACTATGTAGTAGGTGATGCACCTCTACCTGGTACCTACCACCTACCACCTACTACCTAGTACCTAGCTAGTAGCTACTACCACCTAGACCTACTGCGATGCACGTTTCTATGGCCGCGACTGCGAATGCGTAGTGGAATTTTGCAACGTTATCGGGAGGCTCGAGAGGGAATTTCGCGTACGAGATTTGTTAGCAAAACTGGAATACCGTGATTTTTCAATTTTTCGAGACTGAATTTTATATAAATTTCTAGTCGGAAAAATTTTGTGCTCGGTAAGAGTGCGTTTTTTACGATCACACGTTAGTGTGCGCGGTTATAGTGGAGCATAGCGAAGAGAGCGTAGCTGCGCGACAATTCATAAACGGGTGGGAGCAGCGAGGGGGGAAGCAGCGCGTAGCGGCGATTTGAGGAATGGCAAATACCATTCTTCAAATCGCCGCTACGCGCTGCTCTTTATGTTATCATATCACACACGAAAATGGGGGCAGTTAGAATATCGGCTGCTATTGTATGTACTTCTCAATATTTTCTAATTAATATGTACGAGTACATGTGGGTACTTTTCGTCATTCTCATATACTCAAAAAAGAGTTTTTCGTCTTTGCTTTTCTTATACTTCATAAAAGTTGTAACGTATTCACCAGCTACATTTCTCTGCCTATTCATTTCGTTTGCAGTTGTACAACGCGGAGATTTCAGTTTGCAAAACTTACGTAGCGTAGTAAAGTAAGTGGTACTACTACTTGGAAAATAATTTTCAATATTGCTCGTGATTGAAAAATTTATTAAAACTCAAATTTGAAAACCATCAAAACGATCTGATAACACTACTCCAACTGATAACAGTGCATGATTTTGCGTCGCTTAGCGTTGCTCCACTGTAACCACCATTTATTTTTCACATCGAGGCAACATTTTGTCGCGCAGCTATGTTCTCTTCGCTATGCTCCACTATAAAACCGCGCACTTAGTCAGTTTGCGTTCGCTTTCCACTTTGATGCGGTGCCGCGAGCGTTTAAGCATTCTCCTCACGATTTCGGGTGTTCTCCGATTGGCTCACATTGTCAGGTCATTGCTTTAGTGTGCCCTAACCACGGAGCATAGAAAGCGGGACACGGACTGACGTAAATACTCAATAACTCCTCGGATGATAACTGGCAGCGTAAACACGCTGTCCGTCCGTCGTATCCCGCTTCTCCTTCCCAAATCCGTTTTCTGTATGATTAGTTTGGTAATTTTGCGTGTTTCGTTTGTTTGTTTGTTGCCGACCACAGGTACGGAAACGTGGCAGCGAATTCGAACGGACGTAATTTCACCGCAGCCGGTTTCAGAGTGTTGCGCGATTACGGTGTCCGACTTGTTATTGCGTAATGGCGCGGTCAACGTTAGAAACGGCGGCTGCGGCGATGGAGATAGCGATGGCGACGGCGACGGCGACAACGGTCGCTTACGCTTCGATCGCGCAGCAACCGCGACAAAAGCGACTGTGGCAGCTGTTGCGGCGAAATCCAGGACGACGGAGCGATCGTTACGCGCCGCCTGCTGCAATAACGAACTCGCCAACAACGGTGGTGCGAGTGGTACGAGTAACGCCAATTACTATTCGTGTTACATTTCACGACTGGCTGGCAACGAATCGTGTTCGGCGGGTGGTGTGCAAGGAGTGATGATGCCGCCGCGACGGCAGGCCACCACGCCGAATAGCTGCAATCTGAGCTTTTTAAAAGAAATTTCAAAATTGTCGCAAATGAATTTATCGCGTTTGACGCAAAACGTGCGCTGTAGTTATCACGCTTTAGGTAGCAACGAAAGTTTGCAAAACGTCGATGAGACCGTCGACGGAGAATCGAGTCGCGTGGCGGGCGGCGCAAAACGTGATGCCGGTCGTTGGTCCGCCCACAGTACCGGTTCAGTTCTACGCGACGTATCCTCGTTGGTGAATACGCCGTTGACTCCGTCCGAAGCGGCTAAATTGGTTTATCTGGACGGCGAAGAAGCTCCCGCGCTTCCGACGTTCACGGACGAGTTCTCGGCCGTTCATCAACGATTGCATCCTAGTCAGAATCGCAATCGTAGAAGTTACCCGCTCACCAATACTGTACGATTCGCGAATCCGCTCGTCACCCCGGAACAGCCTTCACCCGATATAACGTCCGACTACGCTAGTTGCGAAAATATTCATAAACTACTCTCGTCCAACAATCGTTTGAACACGACTTGCTGCTACGGCAACGCAGTCGTAACCTCCAACGGCGGCGGCGGCGGCGGCGGCGGCGGCGATAGGGTAAAAACACCCAGTAAAGATTCCCCGATGATTTCCTTTTCCAATCCTAATTATTTTACGAACACGTGTTCGCAGTCGCAGTCGCAGTCACCGTCATTGTCGTCGCCACCGTCGTCTTCGCAGCAGCCACTGTCGCCGCCGCAAATCGGTTACGTCGAAGAGAAAATCGTCAGAGGCGATTACGTTAAATTGAATAGTCCGGCCGATAGCTTATTAGAAGATAGCGCGTCGCATGGTGACGGATACGAAATGACAGAATTGAGGCCGAAACCTCCTAAATCGTTGCCGTTAACTAACAGCGAAAGCGATACGATGCTCACTGCCGCCGATATTCCTCAAAGGAGAAAGAGATATCGCGCGTGTAG
>QBDW01006445.1:0-35158 GCA_003261595.1 Maconellicoccus hirsutus | reverse complement strand
TAACCGGCCGTGCTTTAACGGACTGAAATCGTGCCGTAAGTAAACCGAGGTTTTAACGATTCGTTTACTTTTAACCAAACATTGTAATAGTGATCAACTTGCCTAACCAACAAATAACAGAGCGTTAGCCTTTAACGGTCGATTGTAATAGTGGCCCTAAGCCAGTTACATCAACTCTTAATGTATGCATTTTGTAGAGAATTTAGTGGGTTTCAATTTTGAACTGAACTATTTTTTTGATAAAACCAGTTTTCACCAAAATATAAGCGAAAAACCGACTTCAGGGGGCTTAGATCCACGAAAAAGGGAATTTGCAAACATGACATTTGTTCCTGAGTGAAGTATGTTGTAAAAGGTATCGAAATCGAATACTAGGTATATACCAAAATTCAGCTTATCGTCTCGTTTTGCAAGCTCGAGGCCATTTTCGGGCTAGATTGACTGAACTATCATATCTCTAGAGACCGCTCATAATCGACGAGTAAATATTGACGAAACGAATACGTAATTCGTCGAACAAAGAATTCGACATTTCTTTAATTTATCGGACACGATAGAATTTTCAATTCGAGTATAGAAATATTCAATTTTAATTAAATCCTACGACATGTTCGTACGAATGGACGATCGCGTGTACGAAGAATCGGAAAAATAACGGGCACATGTGCGCTTCGGAGCATTTTTTCGCTTAACGATTAGCTGTCAAGAGAGTCGAAATGCATGAAATCTTGGTAACGTAGTATTTCCGAAATAATTCGTCCGACGGAATACTGTACATTTTTCGAATTGATACGCGCTCGATGGTGGAAAAAAAGGAGCAGGGGTCAGTGTCGCTATGGAATGCATTTACGTCATACGTTGTACTCGCCGTGCGTATTGAAAATGGCGATTTTTTTCGATTCGAGAGCTTTCTTCGAGCGATGAAATTTCCACGGCGATGATTTCGTAATACGTAAACCCATCGGCGACCTTCGTTCGTCCCACATTGTAAAATTATGCACGTTTGAGCGATCGAAAGATGGTATCGGTGGTGTATAGTGCTCCCCGATGTCTTATTATAATATGAAAGAGTATATTTTATTAACTCGGTGTAGATGTGTGTATTGTTTGTTTTTTTGTTTTTTTTTCACTCGTTCGTTTCGTCGGGTTTTGTAATATATTAAAATGTCTTTTGAATAGCGGTTCGGGCTAATGTCGTAGGAACGATTTACATGACGAAGGTGGATTCTCGTGGCGAATTACGCGTCGTCGTGTGATTAAAAAATACGGACGCGGATACCGTTCGCAAAAGAAGGCGTCGTGATATGAATGATAGGACGGGGAAGAGGAGGGAAAATCCAAATCCGAGTTGTTTATATTTACACCTACAATATCGGTGAAATTGATTTAGTGTAAATGTGGCCAATGTTTTGAAAAGAACGTTATACGTGAGGTACCCTCGACGTAGATTTTCCAGTGAAACGACGACGCGCAGCTGAACTTGATATGTTGACTGACGTCGTGTACGTGTGTGCGTAGCTCGAGCTTCCATTGTTATGGCAGTTTTTCCCATTCATTTCTCGGATGCGACCTTAACCTTTTTTATCGATTTTTATCGCTTCTATCTCGGTTTTTCATTGAGGTTTTTTTCTCGCCTCTCTTTCCCGGTCGCTCGATTTTTTAAACGTAGATAAACGTCGGCGTGGTTTACCTGTTGAAAGGCGACAGCGCGGTGGCGGTTTTCGACGCGAAACGTTGGCTTTTAATTCCTCCTGCGTGGAAGATGACGAGACTAGCTGCATTTACGCTGTAACGAAACAACGCTTAATTGTTTACATGTTTGCGTTTTAATGAGTCGAACTGGCTGTTACTTGGCACGTACGATGTATTCTTTATCCATACGGTCTTTGTCTTATCTGGCCCCTTGAAATGCTCCCCGCCACCTATACCACCCCAACCTAATGCCAATAAGTTCGGGCAGCTGTTCGCGTTACATTTTGGCAGAGTTTCACGGTTTTCTACGCTCATTGCCTCCTTGGAGAGCCGCCGGTGTCCCTTCGGCGTCGTGTATGTGTATCGTAGATTGTAATCGGACGAGGGCCGACGTCCTACTGTCGTCTGGCGTGTGACAGATTAATTACATGTGGAAGTTTTTACGTTAGAGAGCTTTTGAAGTTGGCCTGCGTGAAAACTACGTGTGTAGGTGGGCTATGACGAAACGAAAGGGAAATTTATGCGGTGAAATTTAATCGATTTGGGATGGAGATTTTCACCATTTTTCGACGAGATTATATTCGTGAGATATTTTTTTCCAAAGAAATTGAAATTTCGTGTTGACTATCGACGAGTGGAACTTTCGGAATTAAAAATTTGGGGGATAAGGATTACCGAGGATTTTACGATGATGATGTCGCGCATGTAAATGGTTTTTCTTTAGAAGGTGTTTTAGTCGATGTTTGGTTCTATTTTTGTTGAAGGTTTTTTCCAGGAAAAATGAAATTATTTTCAAAAATTTTCATACAATTGTGCGTATTTAAAATATAAATATTTTTTAACCATAAAAACGGTGAAGCTGGATTTGCACGTTGAGTTTTGTTTCACAAACAAAAAGACGTAGTTCAAGATGTGGTATGCATTTCTCATTTTTTTTATTTTTTCGAAGATTTGTTACCAAATTTTGGGAACATGTGAATTATCTCAATTGTTGGTTCTATGAAAAAAAATTTTATACAAAAGTTGAGTCCTTTTGTATCCTTCTTCGCTTTCAGTTATTATACGAAAATCCATTTTGGAGTAATCCTTACCCCTCAAATTTGGCAGGATTACATAAGTGTCGAAAATCACGTTTCCTCGCATTATTTTTAAAAAAAATTATCAAAATATTTAAAAAATTCATTATTTTAAAACACGTTGAGAGTTGGGTTTTTTCGAATAAGCTACGAGTCTTTTATTTTTAAAATTGGTATTCTTAATAAAATAAAAAATAATTTATTTTACGTATTTATAGAATTTTTTATTGATAGATTATACTATTGAAAAAGGATGAAAATTGGTAGAAAACTTGGGAAAATTGTCCTGCTCATGGCCTCTTCTCCTAAAAAAAAAGATAAACCTGTTCAACATCTTTTGTACCAATACTTGAACAAAAATTACGTTCAAATAAAAAAATAAAATAAAATAAAATTTATTTCATTTATATTTTAATTTAATTTAACTAAAAAAAATGATTGATTAAATTCATGAAAATTTTTGATAAATAAAGTGTTCTAAATTTAAAAAAATATAGTAATAAATTTACTTTTCAAATAAAAAAATGAATAAAAAAATGACTTCATCTATATTTTAATTCAATTAAATTAAATTAAAAAATTATTGATTCAATTTATGAAAATTTTTGATAAAGTATTCTAAATCAAAAAGCATTGTAGTTTTAAATAAGTTTACTTCTTGAATAAAAAAATTAATGAAAAAATGAAATATTTATTTCATTTACATTTAATTTAATTTTGATAAAGTATTCCAAATTTAGAAAAATTATAGTAAATAAATTTACTTTTTAAAATTGAAATTATTTTAATTTATTAATAAAGAAAAAACATTTAAAATCCTAGTTTCGATAACTACGTATTTTTTTGCCATTTATGAATATTAAATACACACGGATTCTTTCACGTTTTGTTTTTTTTTTTTTATTTCGATATCGAAATCCTACTCTTGCTAAATCCGTTTTAAAAAGTTTTATTCAGGAAAACCTTACATCTAACTTTATAAAAATATCGTAATTGTTTTTAATATTAAAAAATCTTATATTATCCCATTGCGTATTATTTCGCATTTCGTCACAATGGAATTACGTATTTCACGTCATATGAGACAACAATTTCGAAAAATTTCTCAACATTACGGAACACAGGAGTCCGCAAAAGTTTAATAATATCTTAAAGAAAAATATCAACTAGTTTCGTCAAGTAGGCAGTATCACGTTAACCTATCGAACTATAATTTACTCGGAACAATTTTCGAGAATATTTTATAAATCAGTGGTTTCCAAATTTTGCCAGGAGAATGTATTGTAATTATAAGTCTGGGAATCATCGTAGGTGGAAAATTATACGTATTTGAAATTTCAGATTAATTCTTAAACAAAGAACCGGAAATTTTTTGGGCTTTTTGCTGGGTATATTGACATTAAATAGTATACCGATTACTCGAGAAGTGTCGTGATGTGTCGAATTCCGATGTATTTTGGCAACCTGCTCTCATACCGGAAGATCTTCGTCGATTTGGAATTGCAAATTTTTTCATACATACAAACACTCCGAGTATTTGAAAAATTCTCTCTTTTCTGTCGTTATACTTCGACGTTATTGGCGTAGATTTTTGAAAAGAAGCACGAAAAATAAAATGCTAAAAGACGATCGAAATGTATTGAAATTAATATTCTCGATGAAATTACGAATTTCTTTCAAATTATCTTCTTTGATATTTCGTAGGTCTTTTGGAAGACTTTTCTGAATTTTTTGAAAATATCTTTCGATAAAAAGTTTGAATTGAATGGAGTCATATAGTGTGTATATGAATGACGGGATAATTATAAAAGAATTTTTTGGTCATTTGCCTCGACTTTAGGGACTAATCGAAGCCCATGTGTAGGATCAAAAGTTCATTTGCTCCGGGAAAAAAAAACGATCCAGTGAAGAAAAAAGGTCTTCGCGTTGTTTAATTTTTTTCTTACTTGTGAAGACATTTAAAAGATGTAATATTACTTTGAAAGTGTAAGGGATGTAATGAAGGCACGTGCACGTAAACGTAACTCTTCGCTATGGTATTTCCGTTCGACAAAAGGTGTATGTTGTATATAAAATGTGCGTTCAAATAAGAACATAAAAAATTAGCAGATGTAGGTTCGTTTTTTCTGTTGACTTTATGGTATAAGCTTCTGCGGTTTGTTTAAAAAGAAAAAAGATGCAATGAGGAATTTTCAATTTACTTCGATTGCCGGAAAAAACACAGAGTCATTGTTATCAACAGCAAAAGGAGGATTTATACGACGTGTTAGGAGTATTCGCATATTCGACGGAGTCGGTTGACGTATGATGGTCGTGATTTATGGTATTCGAATTTCGTGTCTTCTAACAATTAAACCTTCTCGGGCACCTTTAAGAGGAAATTTATATCGGTAATTTTTATTTTACTGTCACCGTATACGCGTAAGTACGTAGACCTACGAGTAGAGGAGGATAAACGCGGGGGCAACACGATGCATATGCATAATTGCAGCTGTGCTCGTAAGTAACTTATGTCTCTAAGGGGTTTTACGATTACTTTATGGAATTACCGTACCGCTGTATGTGCAATCGGCGCTACGATCTATTTATAATTGTGACATAAAAGCCCCTCGGAGTAACATTTCAGCGTAATGTTCGACTGAGGAAATTCTTACGCAGATTGCGTTGCCTTACGTTGTTGACATGTACCGAGGATTAAACTTCCGGATTAGGGGATCAAAGGTTAGAGGTAAATGAATTCGGGATGTTGAGTTTTTTCTGCGGTTCTAGCGATTGATTTTTTCTGCGGTAGTTTGGAAGAACGAGAGGTGATGGTATTGATGAGTTGTTGAAGAAATGTTTTGGGGGGAGGGGCATCTTAAGCAAAGAAGATAGCTTGGGTAAATACATGAGTGCACTGAATTGTGTGTTCTGTATTAGCTCCTCTGATTTTTTGATTTCAATTTTATCAATATTATACGGATGCTGCATCTTTATACTGGTTTTTTTTCATTGGCGGATTTGTAATTTTTATCTCTTCAATTTATTATCAAATTACAACTAAAACGTGATTACGAGGATTTATATTTAATTGTTAATTTTTTTGGTTTTTGATTGATCGACTTGGTGTTCTTTTCTCAGAATTCCTCAATGTGTAGACAATTTTTTTTCATTTTTTACATTTTTTTTTTTTTTTTGATAATTATTTGTCGAATAAAATTTCACTTTTTTGCATATTTTTTTTGTTTCTTGATATAACATGCTTCCGTTATTTTTTCGATTCATTGAAATTTCGAGATGTATTGGAAATTACTTTGTGTTTAAAAATTTCTCATTTTTTACTTAACAATAAAATTCCTGCCTAAAAAATTGAAAAAATAGAATATCGGAAAAATCAAATCGAAAAAAATAGCTTAAGTGAAACGAGAACGGAAATTTTCACAATTCATCATAAAAATGGGTTATGTATAATTTGCTATAAAATCATTGAAAATTCTATTTGAAAATCATTCGGAAGAAATTATCATGCAAAGTCCCTCCACCTCCTTGATTTTCCGTAGAATTGAAAAAACAACAGGAACCTAAATGAACTCGTTTCGGTTACGGTTTTCATAACTTTTCATTGTTTTTGTTCAGTGATACTTGGTTACTTGATTGGTATCTTTGTTCTGATTCTGAGCAGTCCGAAGAGAACCGTAACGGTAACGGATTGATATGTTTTCGGTTATTCAACGATGCACAATTCGACGTTTGTACAAAAAGGGAGTATTTCTGACGTGTGTTTTGCGTACTAGTACTTTCGATTTTCGTTTCGATGATTCAGTAATTCAATTGATTAGTAATAAAGTCAATTTTGATGATTTGAAACGGCAACTCAAGAATGAATTACGTCAATTGACGTAGTAATTAGATGAATGAAGTACGCGTATTTAAAGAGAATGTTGAAAACGTATCGAGTGTAAATTTTAATTGAGAAAATGGAATTTGAATTATAAATTAATGAAAAATTTAATTAAAAAATTAAAATTAATTTCCAATTTTTTAATTTTTTTAAAGGTTTTAAAATTTGAATTTTTTTATAAAATTGAAAATTGATTATTTATTCCTCTTTTTCTTTTTTTCAAAAAGGGTTCAAAATTTGAACTTTTTAAATAAAATTTAAAATTGATTTAATTTTTCTCATTTTTTCAAAATGTTTAAAAATTTGAATTTCTTTTATAAAATCAAAAATTAATTACTTACTTGTATTTATGACTCTGAATAACTTCTAGGAATTTTTCGCTTGTTGACCGGAAATATGACAATTCTTCAGGGTTGTAAAAATGAAAAAAAAAAAAATTTTAGAATCAGTGTATTTTTTTGTAGCGATGATTAAAGCACAATTTCCATTATTCTTGGGATATTTTTCTTTTGAAATGTTTTCAGAACAACGAACGCTATTGAACTATTCAAAGTTATTTTGAAAATTGTAGCTTTTTAAATGATAATTTTTAGAATCGAAGACTTCCTGTATTTTCAAACACCGTTTTACAAAACTTTGTAAATTTTCGAACTTTTGATCGAGCTATTGTAAGTAATATGTACAAACGATGGAAAAACACCACTTATCGATGAAGCTGGCTTTCTCGGTGTAAATTTCGAGGCGGGACGGCGTAGAATCGCGCGTATCGTTTTCAACGATTTCGCGGTAAATTGCGCCTATCTTGGGTGGTGGCGATTCGGTACTTATAGATAACCTTTTGCGAAATGCAAAAAGTAAGTTATTTTAACGATTTACACGTTGTGGTGTTGTATTGCTTCAACGATAAAGAGTCGATAAGCGTTATGTTTCCCTACATCATCGCCATCGCGACCGACGGTTCGCATTTTGGCGATAACTCCGCAAACAAGGCGAGTAAAGCGCGAGGGAAAGTTGTAATTAGAGAATCCTCTTTAATGAGAATTTTTCTTCGGATTGGTACCGTATAATCTACATTTTCCGTTCTCGTTTCGTATATACCGCGTGTAAAACTGAGGATCCGCTTATGGTTGGTGATTGGAGGAGGAACAAAGAACAAAGAGTTGAATGTATTAAGCGCTTGTGGTCAGATACCTCAGAACGGTGTTACGAATCGACAACTTGTTTAATTTGTTGGCAAAAATTTTTCGTACTTTGTTTTTTTTTTTTTCGCACAGCGAATAATTACACGAAAGGCGAGCATGTAGAAGCCGTGCTCTGGTAAGCATTACGTGCGTATTTGACTCGAGAATGCGTCGAAGTACGACGGAGATTTGAGCGTCGCGTCGACGTGTTTTTGGCTTAAGCTCAAAATTTCACGAGATGAAAAAAAAAGTCGGATGTAAAATGGCGGCCGATTAACCGTCGCCGCCGACATCGGCGATCGGTCATCTTCGGAGTTTTCGCGGTCCTTCTGCTCTCCCTTGTAGCCCTTTCTGTGACCCGAAAAACCATTCGGAACGTGTTCCTAATTATAGAATATTCGGAGGAGGCTTACAGTGTGTAAAGTTAACGCGTCGCGATCGAGTCGACAGCTTTTTCACGAGTGCGGTTCGCTTTTTTCCGATGTACTTTCTAACGTAAAAAGTTGCAGTGTCTGTAAATACGCCTCCGGATTTATTTTTGGATTCCGCGTAGACTGAACTTTTATTTTTGGGATTTTTATTTCGAGTCGGGCTCGGAACGTGGGAAAAAAACGCCGAATCATATTCGAACCCTTTTGCAGTAAGTAATTGTTACAGTTTTTTCCCCCTCAAGGACGAAAAAATTGCTTTATTGGGGGGATTTGTTTTGAACGGTGATTTTCACGTACGGATATTGCTTTCGGTACCGTATGAATTAACGTGGATTTATTTTTTGGTTTGAAACAACGGTTATTTTTTTTTTCGTCGTTGATTTGTTCTCGATTTGCATGCTTATCGTGAACTCGAGCTGGAGTTGATTTATTACGGTTGATGACTCTTGTCCGGAGTCATCGCGTATGTGGTTTAGAGGGCCTGCCGACGCGTCGTATCCCGTTGACGCATAAATGCGAAAATATCAGCTGTAGGGTGTAGTAATGAGTTACTTTTACTTTTTCGAGTAATTAAAAACGTTCCTTGTTTCTTTAACCTTTTTTCATCGTACGATGATGTAATGTCGTAGGGACTAAGGAGGGTGCGTAGTGTTCAGATGGTTTGCATGATACGCTTTGTGCTGGAAATTTCCTGGAATATTTTGATTAATTAGAACGACGTGAATTTATATTTTTACGTGTTTTTTGTGTAGGCGTTGAAAAAAAAATTGAAATTGTTAATATAAGATTTAAAATAAGCGAGAATATGTTGATAGAAGGAAAATTTTAGCAAAAAATTGTCTATTGAAATTTGCAATTCTATCGAAAATATTTTTTCAATGTTACTATAGAATCGTTCTGAAAGATCGAGCTTCCCACTTGATATGTATTTTTTGATCCCGAATATTATTTTTTATAAAATCGAACATTTAGTGAAAAAAAATTCACCTGCTGGTTTTTTTTCAGAATTCTTCAAAAGAGAGAAAAGAGAAGGAAATAAAGTTCATGAACTACGAAGTAACTTTATACAACTGTGAAAAAAATTTCAAATGAAAGAGTTTATTAGCCTTTTGATAAATTGAACAGAATTAAATCGTTTTGTGAAATTTGTCAAGTCGAAAATCTAATGGAACTTTCGTTTTTCTTTTCCAAACAGAAACCTGCTTTATGTGGATTTTATTGAAAGAGAAAAAAAATCGTCGAGTTTCAAAAAGTAAATTTATTTTTGACCTTTTGCAAGTGAAAAAATTCGCGAAAATGTTGTAGATGAAATTTGACAAATAATTCGCAGATGTAGTATTTTTTTTTTTTTTGAATTTTTCGTGTCGCTCAACACTTCGAAAATCCTACTCGTAGCGTGAATTTGATACAAAATTTACTTCCGAAATGAGAATTATCGTATGTGGCAACACTGATGATTTCGGTGCATAAACTAAGTGGACCAAATATTCCATTGAAATGTATCGAAATTTGTTTGAAAAAATGTTAATTTTTCATTCATATCAAACATGTTCTTGCAATTTAAAAAGCGAGTATTTGTTGATAGCCTACGTAATTTGCTAATGTTACAATAAAGTGTGAAGAAATCTAGGCCAAAAATAGTATAATAAGTTTTTAAAACAATTTTTATTCGTGTTAAAAAAAATAACGTTTGTTATACTTGATAAAATTACTACCGAAATTTTTAAACTAATCTCATGCTGTAAAAAATTAAAATTAGCTGAAAAATTTACAATTAAGTCAGTGTTGTCGAAATGGTTATTTTCCATGAATTAGGTTCCTTAGAACGTATAATTTTTATGAATTCTCCGATTTTATTTTATTTTTCCGAATTAAAAAAAATGCTAGTCAAGTTTCAAGTACAGTACATTAAAAATTTTTAAAAATTAAATTAAATCCTTTAATTTTTTAAGGGAGTGTTTCACAATAACTTAATGAAGATTTTCAACTAGGAAACTGTCGCAGGTGTCAGTATCGGATTTTGACGAAACTTGAATATCAGGAAAGAAGACATCGAAGAACCAAAACCAAGTTTTCAGCTCCTAAAGTTCATTTTTCAAGTTTCGGCAAACTTTCAAAATTTTCAAAAATCAAAAATAGTCAAGTTCAGTGGCGTAAATACGGGGGAGTTTTGGGAACAACCTCCCCCCCCCCGAGAGACCCTTTGAAAAATTAATTTTTTATTAGGATAATAAGCGATCCCAAATCGAGTTTTTTGAGTCCAAAAAAATCGCAAAATAATCTTGAAATTATTTCAAACAATAAATGTTATACAGCCCATCATTCAAAAATCAATACATATTGGGAAAAAAATTATTTGAATGACGAGTTTTACCGCGCGCGCGTAATCGGTACTTCCCACTGTGATGTAGCGTCTCGTTTACAGTTACGCGCGTTGCTGCGTTAGGCATGTCATTACAAGCCTAGCGCGGAGCCGCGCGCCACGGTGAACAAGGCGCTATCGCGTAGTGGGAAGTTTCACCCAACGCGCGCGCACGGTGTTTGCGATTTTTGACCACGGCCTCGGGGAGGTAAAATTTAAAAAAAAATTTATGACATTTAGGGGTCAAAAATACATCGAAAAAATGAGTTTTGAAAATTTTGCCGGGTGATATAGACACTTGAAAAAAATAAATAAAGTCGAAAACGCCCGTTTGGAGGAGGAAAAATTGAAGTGGGGGGTTGTTGATTTTTTCATGAATGGCCTTTGTGAGGGTCTACCATGTACTAAAAATTCAATTAATTCCATAAATTGTAATTTGAGAAAAAAATTCCTATCTGATTTTCGAAAAGAAATTCATTTCTCGAAAACGGGTGGGAGAGGGGAGCTGAAATTTTGGTCATGAACGTTTCTCAATGGTACCCACCTAATACCCAAATATCATCAAAATCTAGATCCTGAGGCAGATCGCTAATGCTTATCTGCCTATTGGGACTGTCAAGCAAAGTGTCTGATATCTGGTGGTAATTGACGAAACTAACGAAGAGGTACCGATGAGACGTCGATCAGCGCAATCATACACTTGTGGTTGCGAAGTTTTCAAAATTTACTAGCAAATTTTCGAATTAAAATACAGAATTTTAATTTCTGACTCCTAGCGGTTCATTATTGAACTTACAAAGAGGTACCTCACATTAGCGCTCCAACAGATTCTTGACTGTCCCAATTGTAAAAATATACATTCAACTTTTTTGTTTTATGATTTCTATCCCCCCTCCCCCCCTCAACCAAAGGAATGTGTAGTTACGCTACTGGTCATGTTCAATGATACATTTAAACTCTAAATCAGAAAAATCCTCGCAACTCATGAAAAAGTGAACTTTAGCAGTTAGAAATTAGATCATTAATCCTCACGATACAACTCGATCCCCCCCCCCCCAGTTTCGAAAAAATTTGGAATTAACACTTGAGACGGGTATTTTTCGTCTATTGTGTTGTTTAGTCTGTTCTGGAGATTCAAAAATTTGGGAAATTGGGTTAGGAGCTTGAAATTTTGACCTCAACTCGGTATTTTTATTTACTTTTGGTGAAGCAGAAATTTTTGCTTTGCGATTTTTTTTCATCTCTTATTAACTGTTGTATCATCATTGACTGTGAAATTTTTCAAAATTGGTCATTTTTGAAGATTTTGAAAATCGCCAAAAATCGAAAAATGAACTTTAGCAGCTGAAGATTTGGTTTTGGGGTTTTTTCGGTGTCTTCTTTCCAAATATCTAGGTTTCGTCAGAATCCGATATTAACACCTGCGACAGTTCCCTTGTAAGTTGAACTTGAAATGACAGTTTATAATCAATATTTCGAAATGAAAGGGGTAGAAGAAAACATGTTGGAGAGTTTGGAAGAGGGGGAGGGTAGGGACCAACGTAGGTTTCTCGACAAAAAGTCCTTGGTCATTTAACTTCTTGAAAAATTTTTTATGCTTTCGTAGTAAGATTAATATGTCTACTGAGTACTGACACAAATGTTCGACGTAATTCATAATTATAAAATCAAAAGGGAAACTTTTTGCGTGGAAATGAAACGCGACGGACGACGTGACGAATATCGTTCGCTTTGAGATTGCAAACTGCATCGAAAACGACAATTTACTACACGTTGCGTCACAACGTACATTTTTTACGGTTGATCGTTCCAAATGTATTTGTCATCGCAGTAAACATCTCCGACTCTTCGTTTTCGAGATGATTATTCAAAGTTGAGCGAAGCAGAGTCGACGCGGTCTAAAAAAAAAAGCAAACCTCGGTCATGCGATTGGCTGCGCGTCGAGTTAATTCGCGATCGGGGATTTATGGCGTTAGCTAAATTGACACCGTTGGCGTTTATCAAGCTGCTTCGAAACTCCTCGGATGGCTTGGGTTGGCGCACCCGCTGCAACGTTGAAAAGCGAAAGCCAGACGTAAATCTGTCACCTAGGTGTAGGAGACGGGTGCACTATGGGCGGCATGGTGTACGTGTATTTTATTAGCCCATACGGTAACCGGGGTGGATGAACCCCTGACGGCACGAGCTACTCGACAAGACGTTTCGGAAGAAGGAAGAACACGAAAGGGTGTATGGAAAGGGATAAACGAGAAAATGTGTTAAGGTAATGGTGGCGAGATGAAGTAGAGCGGTCGAGGGGGGGGGGATTCCAAGATGCACGAGAGCGCGCAAAACCTATGATTTTTTTTAGCACGCGTGGGAGTACGGATTGGTTTCGGAGCTCGCACCGGAGTCGGCATTTAGACAATGTAGGTGCTACGGCGGGTTGGGGCGTGCGGTGGCATGCAACAGCTGCTGGTACTCGCGTCGAGGCGTTCCGACGCGTGGCTGGATGCGGTATGCGTTTGGCGGAAATCCGGACGGTGGATTTTCTTAGACGGGGGTCTGCTGCGCGTCGCTTTGCGTGTGTGAGATAATAAAAATCTGGTCTTGATTCACGGCGTGAGGCGGCCCGAATCTCTGCGTGGCTATGTGCCGGCCATGGATGGCCAATGCGATCGCGATGAATTTTCGAGTTTTTTAGGTCGCTGGTATAACTACACCAAATGCCGAGCGTCGAGCATTTCTTGTAAACATCGACGAATGGTGTTTTGGTAGAGCAACGTGTATACAAATACTCGCGAGGGCGGAAGATGCGTAATTTATCCGGCGTGTGTTTATCCCTGTATCGTGTTGCGTTTCGGTCAATGAACCTGTATCGGGATTTCTTTGTGAAAAGAAAAAAAAACGCCTCATGCCGGCAACTCGGAGGTATTCGAGGGATTGAATTTCTTGTGAAAATATTCCTTTAAGTCTCACGTACTTGTTAATACTCGATAATTCTTTAATGCTTGTATTTTTATTTAAGGGTTGAAAACGAAGAAATTTTTCAAAGTTGAAATTCGCCCATGCTGCGAGCTTAATTGTAAAAACGAGCCGATATTAGTGCTTTTTGGAATATTGCCTAATAACTTTGTTTTGTTTACGCCTGTGCTCTAATGGATGAGTCTGGTTTCGGTTATAGGACAGATTTTAAGAGTTTTTATTTCGCGTTACGCTCGTATTCAACCACGAAAATTTATTGCTTGTGTTTCTTCAATTTGTGTGAAATGATGGATTAAAATTATGGTAAAGTGCCAAACCCCGAAATGGGGGGTTAATTAAACATTGTTTGAGTTTTATCGAAATCCGTCATATAGCTGAGGAAGCGCCGCGGTGTTATGTAAATTTTGTAAAAACAGCCAATTTGTCTCACGATCTTTTTGAATACGTGATTTTTCAAATTTTGTGATATTTTGATAAGTAAAAGTGATTTAAAAATTCTATCAAAATCACTCATAAGCCTTGATGAATACGCCTTTGATGTGGATTTTTGGTTCAGTGGCAAAAATCAATAAAAATAGATGGGAAAAAATTTTAGAATTCGTCCCTGGTGAAGCTGCGAGCCCCACAAGTGCGGCTTCAGCATAAACAACAGCTCCTCTACAGAAGGTCTAGTTGCTAGTTTTGTGACGTCACTGCTATGCGTATGAAATCAAAAGAAGTGATGATAAATAACAAAAGTAGTGATTAAGAAGTGAATTTTGTCAAAAATTAATGCAAGAATGAAAAAACCCGAAAACACGAAATATTTTTGAAACAATTGTACATTTTTGATGAATAGCTAGTAATTTGTTCACCAGTTGGCAGCACTGTCGAGATATGTGACGTCTTAGTTACGCTTTTTTCTATTTTGATGTTTTTAAATTAATTTTTTTTTCAAGTACAGATTTTCTGTTAATCTGAAATTTGACCTCTTTAATGAAATGGGGGAGGGAGGGGGTAATATTGAGAGGTTTTTGAAAATTCAGTTACAAAGTGGTGACAAATTGGAGATTTTTCAAAAAAAAAATCTGTTAGATATCTTGTAGTTTAACTCGCTTGAAACACGCTTTAAAAACTATAATCAAGGTCCCTCCCCCCGCAAAGTTGACGGGAAAAAGAAAATATTATGTTGCGACAACTTGACGAGCTGTTTGAAATTTTTTGATATATTTTTACTCTAAATTTATAGATTTTTTTGGTACATTGCACATGAAATTTATTTCCTTATTAATATTCTAAACACGTTAAAAAATGTTTTAATTAAAAAAAATATGCATCTTTCGATTTTACCCTAAAAATAACGTCTAAAAGCGGTTTTTAGGAGGTTTTGGTATGTGCCCAAACTCCAAAAATTCGGATTTTCGGCTTATAGATGCAAATTAGATCTATACACAACAAAATATTTTCTCAAATCTTTTCTGAGGGGGGTGGAACCTCAATTGAAAATTTGAAACGTCTTTTGATGGGGTTAAAGTGATTGAAAAAATCTGAAAAAAATATATATCACTTTGGTAGACAACCCCCAACAATCACCAAAATTTCAAGCCATTCGGTTGAAAATTAGTTGAAATAGGCATTTATACTAAAGCTACGTTTGTGGAGGTCAGATCTCCCAAAAGGGCGACCGGAAGCTGAAGATGATTTCCAAAAATTTGTTTCGTACATTTTCATCGACTGTGGTCATTGAACTAAAAGTCCACGTCAAGGGCTGATTAACGATGATTAATTGGGCTGAACCCTTGAGTCGTTTCGAAATTTCAATCGTTGTTAGCTCCGGTGATGATGGGCTTTATAGTTGTTCAATTTATTACCCAATTTTTGAACAAATTTATACAAATGAAACAGCACGCATTATATTTTCATTTCTAGATTTTATAGTATAATACTTCCTCTGATTACTTTTCTTCATTTACGTATAGGCTCTATTTTTAAATAATTTCCTAAAATTAACCATTTACACAATGTCAACGAATGACTATGATTACCTTCCTCAATAAATTTATAACCTTTCCAACATTTAAAAAAGTGACTATCACAACATAGTTGCAAAAAGTTGTAAAATACTGGTATTTTCCACTCGATGTCACAAAAGTACTAAAAACGCGATAATTTATCGCCAAACACGGCTGGTTTCTTTATCAAAAACTTCTAATAAAAAAAGGTAATTTACCTCGTGACGAAAATGTGTAGATTACCCACTTTTTTCGGCTCAGGTGAAACTTTTTTGAACGAAATTCTTGCCTATTTTTGCCACCACACGATATTCTTCGCAACAAGATATATAAATTTATACTTGACAAATTATTAGGCTAATGCACTACTCAAGGTAATTCGAGTTGTACAAGATAGTAAAATAAGGAGTAAAAAGATTTATTTCCATTAGTCGTAATTTTTTCATCAATAAGGCTTAACCGAAGAATGTAATAATGGGCTTTTTTTCGACTTGGAACAAGTTATTTTAATTTACGTTCGTCCCCCTTCCCTCATTCATTTTTCAACCGCTCTTCGTAAGAAATTAAACAAAAATATGAATTCGTAAGAAAAAAAGCTACGATATTTTTAGTAAATTTTAATATTTTTTTAAATTAAAAAAAAATTGTTTAAAATGGTAATTGAAAGAAATTACATAGTTTCATTGCGAACGTGTCACGTTCCGAAAAGGGTAACTCCTACGTTTGGTGGCATGAAAAATGTAAGAAAAAATGTGACGATTGTTTCGAATGAAAAAAAGAATTTATTTGCAGTGGCCCCCGTGTTTAACCTTTTTGTCTATTTTTGCCTTTGACCCTAGCTGCAGCACGTGGCGTTAGATAAAGAAGATGAGAAAGCAACCGAGTTTCGATATTTTATAAAATTTGCGTCGTTCGTTTTCTCATATATTACGAGGTCTTTTGTATTATGAAATACGTGATTTTTAAAGAATTTTAGGAAATTCGGAGCAAAGATTGGGTTTTATCGAAGATACGAGTCGACGTGAATGGGGAAATTTTGCGACTTGGGCATCGAATATTTCAATTCAACTGATATTTTTGATCAATTAATTTTATGTATCTTTTTAGCCTACTTTTTTTTTCGGCTGTAAAAATTGAAACGAGACGTCCGCAAAAATAATATTCCGCGAAAATGAAATTTATACCTTTGATAATATTCTATTTTTAGTTTTCTGAAAACAATATAACTTTCATTTGACGGAAAACTGAAAAAAAAAGTCGAAATACCACGTGAAATTCAAACCGAAGAAAAAACCGTTCCCAAATGAAATGTCGGAGACGTCGAATTGAAAAATGAAATTGTCGTACGAATATCGAAAAGCGTAAAAATTCGATAATTTTAGATAGATTTCTTCTAAATGTGGAAATTTCTACGAGAAATTTTTCGCTAACGGTAAAAGAACGTGTAAGGTATTCGTACGTACGAGAGTAGAGAACGCAAAAACCTGTTGATATTTCTTCGAAAAATCTCGTCTCGTTCGACGCGCGGCCAATTTCAAGGACTAAAATATTATCAAACTCCCTCGACTAATTTTCATATTAACGATATCGTGTATACGTGGCAAAAAATTTTCTGTATTTCGCGATCCATAAATCAACGGAGCGCGAGACGAAGTAGAGAGTAATTTGAAATGTAGGGACACCTACGCGAGATATAGGAAAAGAATTTGGGAAAGAGCTCGCGTATGTTGTGTGTAGTGGGAAAGATGAAAGAACGTGAAAATTCTCCCATCAGGAGGAATTCATTTCGGGTAAAATTGAAAGCCGTTGCAAAGGACATGAGCGATATGAATTAATATGTAAATTTATCACGCGATAGCGAAGTGGAAAAAACACCTAAGGATTTCCTGTTTATGTAAGGGCAGTTCTAGAGACGCTTTCAAAGCAAAGGCGTCGAGGCTCGGAGAATAAATGGCGAATTTTCGTCATTGTCGTAGTTATGCGCGGACTATAATGACGTAAAGATAACGTATCTTTATGGCGAAAAAAAAAAGATACGGGGCGCGGTAGCGGTGTCGGTTATACGCGACGAAGAGGTAATACGAAGCCTTCGCGCCGTTATGTAGCCCTCGAAATGAACCGTCGTCATTGGCGGAATAATCATTGACGTCAAAAACGGCCGTGTATCGACCAATGAACGAGCGACTTCTCGATTACGCCGCGAAGGAAACATACGTACGCGATTTCTTTACACCGTTTAAATTAGTTGTTACCTTTAAGGCATCGTAAGTGCGGGTATCTGCCCTTGTTCGCGTTCCGACCAATTTTGCGTTTCGAGAATTTCATATATTTACACGTAATTTTTTCAAGATTTTTATACCGGCGGAGTCGCGATTCGCGTTTAGTTATGCCAGACGTGCCATACGTTCGGAAACGTGATATGTGGTGTATTGGGTTTGAATTTTTCAAGATACGGGGTACCTTCGGAGGTGGTGTTTGAATTGGTAAGATTTTTTGCGTAATTTTGGTATATTCGCGGAGACACGTGACGGCGGGTGACGCATTTGCGAGGATTTATCGTGTGATCGAAACACGTGTGAAAGGTTGGTCTTGGAAGCTCGTGTCGTATTCGATTTTCCGAGAAAATGAAATTTTTCAGTTTATCGTAAATACGATATCAGCTACGGTGAGATTTCAGATTTCACCGGCTTCGTGTTTTTTATCATCGTCGGTTGAATTATAGAACGCATATGAAGAGATTTTTGTCAAATGACGCAGAGTATTTTCGTGTCCATGTTTGCATTTTGTTTTTTATCAATTTCCGTAATTTAATCGTAGTCGATGATTACTCAGCGCGGAGCGGAAAACAGATAAACATTCTTGTCGATTGTAATCTCACGTTCGAATAAATGCTCCAGATATCCGGTGATGGACGGTTTCCAAAAATGGCTTTACGTCATTATCGGAATGGCGTTTGTTGGGTAATTAGGCGGTGATAACGAGGGCGAGGAGGGGGACGGAGGGAGGATGTGTCGAGGTGTAAAACGCAGCATGTAAAAAGCTCCCTAAAGAGCTCACGAGGCCGAAAAAATCATTTTAGGTCCGAATGGATTTTTTGATGTAAGAATAAGCGATAAATATTTTGAGAGAAATTTTCGTGCGACTAATTTAAATTATATATTTTCAAAAAAACTCTAGCGATGAGGAGGTGAGGGACGGGGGATGATATGCCTACGTGTAAAACGCAACATGTGAACAGCTCTCTAAAGAGCTCACGAGGCCGAAAAAATCATTTTAGATTCGAATTGTTTTTTTTTTTGATGTAAGAATAAGCGATAAATATTTTGAGAGAAATTTTCGTGCGACTAATTTAAATTATATATTTTCAAAAAAACTCTAGCGAGGACGAGGTGGAGCACGGGGGGGAGGATGATATGCCGAGGTGTAAAACGCAACATGTAAAGAGCTCCCAAAAGAGTTCACGAGGCCGAAAAAATCATTTTAAATTCGAATGGATTTTTTTACATTAAAATAAGTGGCAAATATTTCGAAAAAAATTTCGTGTCTGTAGTTTGAATTATATATTTTTTTTAAATTCAGTAAAATGGAGAACACGATTTTCATATATTTTCAAAAGAGTATAATTTACATTTTCCATGTTAAATGTAGAAAGCTCTGTGGGAGGTTAACTCGACTTCAAAGTAACCATCATGTTACCTCCCACAAACCCGATGATTGTAAAAGTACTCCAAACAAATATGATGAAAACAAATTTTGAAATAGTGTAAGAAACAAAAATTCGTATTTTTCGTAAAATTTAAACGTTAATTCACGCAAGAATTAAAACGTTGTTTTTCAAAGTTACGATACACCGACGATGACAACGACGTTCTTACATTGTCACACTACGCATATGTTCGAACAAAAAAAAAAAAATTGGGAGAAAAAAATTCGCGTCGAACGATCGAAAATTTGTAATACGAAGAAAAAAACGTTTGTTCAAACAACTCGAACGAGAAATATTTGCACGCAGCTGTATACCATAATTTCTTTTATTTTGCCGTATTTGTAAATACCCGAGTGATTTTTCGGAAAAAGTTGACGATGAAAAAAATATTCCGACTTGAGAGAGGAAAATTGGTGGCGAGATTATACGCGTCGTTTGGTCGAAAAATGCGCGAACAACGGAATTTCGAATTTTCTAAAGGAAAAATTTTAATAAACGCCGAAGGCGATTGTGAGTTTGTTTCGAGTTGGAGATAAAATACGTAAATTTTTCCATCAACTTGAGAACACAGTGAAAGGATTAGAGTTTTATAAGTTTCGAGATTGGTGAAATTTACATGGGGTGTTTCTTTTAATAGAAATTTCAAGTTATTTTAATATTTTTACGTGTATAAATGTTGACCGGTTTAATTTTTTTATCGACCCACTCGTAAGTGTTTTATCAATTTATTCGAGTGTCGTAGAATTTGGAAAAAAAATTTGAAGTCGTGTTCGAGATTATGGTAAATTGATGACGTCAACGGAGCTCTCGAAAGGAATTAATTTTTTGATCGTATCGAAAATGTATTAAATTGGCGATTTCAATTAAATTAAATGTTTTGAGTTATTCGTATACGGAAAATTACTCGTATTAACGAAGTAAAAATGCCTACGGAATCAGCTCACCTGAAACAATAATCCTTATTTTAATTCAGATCACATTATCCTTCGTTTTACGTATATAACATTTCAATTAGTAAACTCGACGACACTTTTGAAACCGAATTAGAAACAGATATTCGTGTAGGATTCAAAAGGTTCGAGATTAATTATTAACAAATTGGCGGTTGTAGCTTTTCCAAGGTGTGCGAAACGGCGTGGGCTCAAATTAGCCGCGGAAAGTCTTTCTTTTGGGGGAATTATACCAAAGAACAAGACGCTTTTAAGCGGAGACAAAATTAATTAAATTTTTAACAAATGAAACTCTTGAAATTTTTTTCAAAAGATGAGTTACCGTGGTAACGAATTAGGTTATTTTTTGGGGGGTTTTTTCGTATTGCGAAAAATTTCGACGAGTTGTCGATTACACAATGGAGTCTTTGATGATGGAATTTGTAAAAGATTTTTTTTCAAGAGCCGCAATTATGTAGGTGGATGAGATGATTGGACTTTGGTTTGAATAAAAAAAATTAATTTTTTTCGAATAGTATATTTTGAAGGAAGTGAAATGCGTCGGTGCTTCATCGCTCTCCTTACCTGTTTCGACATGAAGTTTAATTATTCACGAGTCCTCTCTTATTGTGACCACAAATAGGGCGTTCAGTGCGTATGACGCGAATCCAAAGCCGAAAAAATGAATTTCCCCTCCTAACGAACTTATTAAAGAGAGTTATAGATTTCGTAGAAAAATACTGAAATTATGACGAAATTTAAAATGATATAAAAATATTGTCTATACAAAAAATATTCCTTTTCAAATTTCCAACAACTTTTGTTTCCAACATTTTCCTCTGAAATCACCCCAAGCCTCACAAAAACACCCCAACGGAGTGATTTTTTGAGAAGGTACGAAAAAACGATTTTAACCGAATGTTTCTTGTTCAACTTGCAATAACTTTTAGTTCAAACTTTTTTTTCTCAGATCACCTCAAGTCTTCAGAAAACGTCCCGTAGCGAAAATATGATGAAATTTGAGGATATTCAAAAAAATGATTCATACAGAAAATATTCCTCGTTTAATTTGCAACAACTTTTATTTCAAACATTTTTTTCCCAAGTCACCCCAAGTATTGCAAAAAAGCCCCAATCGAGTTGTTTTATTTGTGATGCTGACAATATGGCGAAAATATGATGAAATTTGAGGATATACAAAAAAATAATTTATACAAAAAATATTCCTCGTTTAATTTGCAACAACTTTTATTCCAAACATTTTTTTCCCAAGTCACCCCAAGTATTGCAAAAAAGCCCCAATCGAGTTGTTTTGTTTGTGATGCTGACAATATGGCGAAAATATGATGAAATTTGAGGATATACAAAAAAATAATTTATACAAAAAATATTCCTCGTTTAATTTGCAACAACTTTTATTCCAAACATTTTTTTCCCAAGTCACCCTCAACTTCTCAAAAACACCCCAACATGAGTATTTCATATAAATCGTGGTCATGAGATTATTCCTTTTACGGTGAGGGGGGCTTCTGGTAAAGAGAAGGTAAAAACTGTTAATATGAAGGTTTTAGGGAATCAAAAGAGGACCATTTTCTGTTATTTACATTTTTTTCGTATTCCTTTGAAATTTTGAGTTACGTACTTGAAAAAACCTCCGCAACTCCTTACTGAAGCAAATTTTATGGACTCGGGGTTGATCTGAGGTGAAACTAGTTGAAGTAAAAGTTGTTGGAAATTAAAAAAAGCAAAATTTTCGATTTAAGCTTATTCTTCGTATATCTTCAAGTTTTCGAGATATCACGGAAAATGTGATTATGAAGTGCTAAAAATTTCTATAAATGAATTCCTGTACTATTAATGGATCAATGGACCACTTTAATACGTGTAAGACACTTTTTCACGGAAATTGCTGCGTTGGACAATTTTTCTTTCGTTTATGGCATCTCTTTGAATTTCGCCTACACTCAAATATTTGATATTATTTTGATGGTATCAAATATCCATCGATTCGCTTTGATAATCTTAACGAAGTGGAAATTTCTCCGCATATCTTCGCGCCATCGTTAATTAACGACCTTAAACAACAATCTTGGGAATTTGAAATTTGAAAATTACAATTAAGTGCTCTCGAAACCCAATCCCTGATCCACTACAAATGCCCTGTTCATGTTTCCTGCATTCGGAGGAATCGAGCGATCAACGACTTCGTGGGTTTGGTTTATTTTCACGATTAACTCGAACCATAGGTTGCTCTACTGTTGATAACGTTCGATCTCCTGTAGTAGAAGACGACAAGAGCTGAAGAGGGGTGTAAATGTTGATTGATTTGCTCTCATGTGAAGACCAAAGACCATATGGAGCGTTTTCACGCGTGTTTACAAAATACGCGTACGACGATACGTATAACTTACGTTGTTATTACGCGCAGATACGTCCAAGTTGGCGAATTTTTTCACGTATCCATCGATACGAGACGCTGAGCGTGTATGTTCCGGTGTGTTTGTGTAGTCACACGTATTACACACGCGTACATCGTGAAAAAGGAAACGATAAGAGGGAAAAATTTCACCGTGTTAGCCACGTTGCCTGTGCACAGGCGGACGATGGTAATTAAACGCGTATGTGGTATTTGGGGGAAACGACGCGTTATTGAAAAATTACAAACGTAATAAAAATCTAGGAAACACCCCCGCTTTTCAAAGTAGAGCGACCTTCGAGACGTTGAAATGTTTCGAACTTTCGACTTTACCAGGAAAAGGTTAAAAGCCGACGACAACCTTCAACTATTGATTGGCTGTAAAACGCATATACCAATTGTCCCTTTCTATTAGTCGATACGGTCTGAATTAGCCGTTGGATTTTTTTTTTGTTTTCGTATGTGAAAGCGTGTGCGGGTACGTGAGCGATTTATGGAAAATTACCAGTCTCCTAAGAAACGGAAATCGACTGTAGGTATTTGTGTATTCGGAGCTTTGGACGTATCGAGGAGTACATTCTGTTGAAAGAATTTCGCTTATTCGATCGATAAATTATGAAAAGCGTGTTGTCGTCTGCTCGTGTTCGATAGTAAATCTGTGCGACTGGTCGTCTGCAATATCCCATTGAAAGCTTTCGCAGGCGTAGAAAAAAATTTCAATTAGATGGTCGTCGGTTTTATCCTCCTGTTTTGTGGGTTAGTTGGAAGTGAAACGAACGTATCGGGAATGGGTTAAATTTCGTCTGCGTAATATCGGGCGAAAGAGGTATGATAGGTCGTATGACGTCAGTATTTAACGCGACGAGGACAGCCTAATGACGCCTTGAATGGGTATTGTATGACGCTGGCATCTAAATCTCATCTCGTGTTACATACTCTATTAAGAATTAATATCGTAAAAACCGAAAACAAGATCGGCGACGATGGTTAATTTACGCGTTGTTTTGTTGCAGTGTCAGTTCATCGTGTATACTTGCGTTTTCTTCAAAAGAAGCTCATCATAGGCCGCCAGAATTGCCAACCGTCACGGAATTCCCTATAATATCCCCCTTGCCCCTGCCACCTCAACCGCCATGGGTCGCAAAAAAATACAGATATCTAGAATCACCGACGAACGTAATCGACAGGTATGTATTACACGTGTCATATGCCACGTGTCCCGCAGATAACAATTTATCGACGGGATGCGTTTTTTTTTCTCCACCGAAAAAGCTTCATTTTATTAGGTAAGATTATACATCGATGGCCACTCGATCGAAGAGTTGTGTGCGACTTTTTTTGTCAACTAGTGACGTCGCCCTTTTCTACGGCGATGGTAATTTAATCTCGTAACTCGTGTATTTCTTTTATCCGATGGCTGCGATTTTGCTGAAGAAGTTATTTTTTTTATTATACGCGTAGTGCGCAGAAACACTCGTACGAGTGAAATGACGTAATTGTGATTCTGCTAAATCGTAGTGCAAGATGAGCATCTTTCTTTGTTTCGTAGTAAAATTCTCCTACTCGAGAAAGTACGTGTCGGGTTACATGAAGGTTTAATTTTTGCAATTGAAGTTGCAAAATAACGAATGGAAATTTACCTCAAATTTGGTGATTCAAAAAAGCAATTTTTTGTCGAGCTAGAGCACGTGTGCGAATCCATTGAAAAGTTTACGAAATAAGAAATCTGGGTTACAGATCGCAATGATTTTCAACATTGGCAAGTAGTCAAAATCAGTTGCCATGTAGTCTTGCCCCCTTTTAAAATGCTCGAAAATTACTCTAGCAAATGAACATATCCGTGTAAATTTCGTTGCTGCGTTTCCAAAGATGTTGCGTGTGATGTGGTATAATTTGCGTTCTTGAATTGATGGTTTCATTATGTTTTATGTACCATAATTTCAAATACCCGATAACCGGTTGATTTTATTCCAACTTGTATTTTTGATGGCATAATTTTCATTGGTAACACTGATTATTTTGAACTAGCGAATGATCAATTACCAAAAACTCCAGCTTGTGGGATAGAATAGCCACCCTGTGTAACAAATATTTGAAAATTCCAATTTCAAAATTTTCCATCGCTTCAGTTGAAATCTTTGAATGGAATACAATTGGCTTCATGGCGTGTTTTGCCATTCATAGCAATACGTTTAATTTGTATCACAAAAACCAATTCCTTTATTGTAGTTGGCTTTGAAGAAAGGTACTTTTATCGACGACAAATTAATTTGATGTTTTAGAAGGTTTTATCCATCGAGTTTTTTCCCCCATAGAATCGTACTTGTTTTGTATCAAGCGTAATTAAAATGTTGCAGAAATTAATTTCGATTGGGAAATTAACGAGGAAAAATCGTGGTGTTTTGTTAATTTAGCACGAATTGTGTTTTTTAAAGTTTTCAATTTTCGTTGTTTTGTGGTTTATTTCATGTTCCTTCGAGGTGTGGAAAATATGAATTACAAAAATTTCATTATAGATTTTTCGAGTTCTGATTTTCATGATTTTAGTTCAATTTTTTGTGTAGTAATTCACCTCGTTTTTTTATTAATTTGTAATTGATCGTCTTTCTGCTCATGTTAATTTTTCAAAATTCGATTTGCAAAAAAATGTTTGCGTAAAGAAGTTTTATTCATTTTATTTCCTAAAATTTTTGTCGAAATATTTTTTTCGATATCTTCACAATCGGTAAAATTATCACAAAAAATTACTCATACAACGTAAAACCACTTGATTCTTTCTCCTCAAAAAACAAGATATCAACAGATGAGGGGTAATTTAAGGAATACAAAATTACAAGCATCACACAGACACAAATAAACCAAATTTCATATCTCAATAAAGGATTTTTCGGTTTTGCCATTTTTTTTAGCAAAAACCACCACGATGTTTCACGTAATAACACACACGCACGTCTAACGTGGCGGGGAAGTGTGGAATTGGCACTACTACGCAGCGAGAAATACCGATGAACGCGCGTGCTTTTGAACTAATTACTTGGATAATTTTTTTCTCGAAATCTATCAATTTTTTATCATAAATCATAGAACGTCTTTTGTTCTAAATAATTTTTAGGTAAGTTTATGTTCCTTTTTGCGATTTGTTTACCTCAACTCTCCTAAAAAAAAATTGGAAAAAATTTCTATATGTGAGGGCGCATGTACAAAAAGGGGCCACTTGGCCAAAATTTCGATTTTTTTTTTTCATGAAATTTATGTAAAAAACCTTCAAGAATCGAATGAAACCGTGAAATCGACCACCGATCTCAATTTTCAATATTTCGAGGAAATTTCGATGTTTTAAGTTAAACTTTAAACCCCTCTCCTGTAAAATTTTGATTTTGGCCAAGTGGTCTCTTTTCGTATGCGCCCTCACATATTATTTGAAGCTTAAAATTAAAAATTTTTCAGTTTTCTTCTTCATTGTTAAATAAATTTTAAAAAGTTGGAAATTGTTTTGGTTGAATTAAAATGGCGGATGATTGGCAGTTTTCTTCAAAATCCGAAGAAAATCTTTGCGTATTGGCAACACTGCGTTTTCGTAGTTTACGATTGTACTTTATTGAAATTCGAAATTATTAAAAAAACATAATTAAAATCACATTGAAGACGTGATATGTTGTTATACGCCTGTAACTGACCTTTCTTCATCGTCCTCAAAACTTTTCACACCCGAATAATTTCATCTGTGATTGATTTGAAGGCGTCGTTAACAGAATTGACTAAGAAAAAAGGAAATTTTGATGAAATACGAACGAATAAAATGTACATTATGGAATAGACGCATGTTTGACATATCAACGGAAAAATATTACTCTGTTTATGACATTTTAAAATAATTTTTCGCCGCAGAAAAATTTTCCGATATGAAGTGAAACAAAAGAATCTGAGATTTTCCTTTACTTTTTTAGTTTTTCAAAAGAGTCAATAACGCACGAAAAAATAAATGTAAAAGATTCGTTATACCTGCGAATGGAAATACCCATTTTAAAGCTTCATCTCGACGAGGTTTGTTTGTGGGCGACTGTAAAGAGCTTTGGACGCATAAGAGCACGAATCAATTTCGTCGAAAAGAGATTTCGCTATTTTTCCATATAACTTGAGATTTCGGCAAATAAAAAATAGCCCTTTTGCCCTACGACGAGATGTCAGCTGGGGCAAAAGGTTGAAATCCATTTCGCCTGGCGACCTGAAGAGGAAAAAAATGTCGCATGGCGAACGACTATTAAGCTCGTGTAGGCGGCCGAATTATTCTTTTTAGTTTTTGTCATCATCGAGACCGCCATAAGGCCATTGGAAAAAAAAGGATGGGTGTAATTATGACGTAATTATTACGCAAGTCCGTTATTTCCTGAAGTACATACATGTCGAAAGTATCGCGAAAAATGTTCGCAAGGACAATATTTTAATAATTGATTTTACGTTCGATATGTTCTACGTGTGTTACATACATGTTAAAATGTAGCAGAAAATCGATAACTGAATTTCGGTATATTTTTTATAGGTGACGTTCAATAAGAGGAAATTTGGAGTTATGAAGAAAGCCTACGAATTAAGCGTACTTTGTGACTGTGAAATCGCTTTAATTATCTTTAGTAGTTCGAATAAGCTTTACCAGTATGCGAGTACTGACATGGATAAAGTGTTGCTGAAATATACCGAATATAACGAGCCACACGAATCGTTGACCAATAAGAATATCATTGAAGTATGTATAATTTATGAATTACATCGATCCTGTATTAAATCGAAGTGTTACATGGCGATTTATCACGATAATTCAACGATTGTCGCGATAAAACGATTAAATTTAAGGGGAGATAATTTTCAACCGCAAAATAACTTACAGTACGTCACGTGTTCCTCCAGTTACTAAATTTGTATTTACAATTCGATTAAATTTCGGCGACGAATTTCATTCATCCGGGGATTAAGTATGCATTATTTAATCTCGAAATTATTCGGTATTTTTTCCATATAAATTGAAATTTACCTATTCACACTTATGGAATCGTATTGCCATTTGAAAAGCGTAGGTGAAGTCATTACACGATACATGATTAAAATGGAAATCATCTGTGCTGATAAGAAAATCACGGAAAATTCATGCATCGGGCTTATCACTTGACACATCCTCGTTCTTATCGACGCAATTTTTATTGATTGAAATTCGAAGAAGCAATAATGTTAGTGTGATTTTTACCGCGTAAAAAATCCCGTTTAGGAAGTTGAATTTTTTTTCGAGGTTTAGCTGAGAATCTGCGCAGATTCGGTGATTGTGTATTTTCAGTGAAATTAGAAAAAAAAATTTTTTTCGTAAAACAATGGCGAAATTTCTCGGTGTAAATGCTTCGAATGATAGATGGCGGAAAGTGGGGGGAGGGGTGTCTTACTGTCTTGACGCAATGAAACAGTAAACGAATCAGTTTTACGTCTTTTTGTCCACGTTTCGTCTTCTCGTTTTTCTCTTTTTTTTTGTCGGTGTTTTTTTTTTCGTGGAAAATTTTTAATAAAAAAGATCTCCGAGGTATTTGGCAAGAAAAACTGATGCAGCGGTATTTTTAATTGTAAAAATTACGAGATAAGGCGCATTAGACGAGGTGTCTTGAAATTTTTTTTTGAAATGTAGACTAAAAGTTGATGATTCGTATTATAACTGAAGAGAATGATTATTATGAAAAATACCTAGTTGTACGTATATTTGTATTAGTATGTTATATAAGGTGTCCCAAAATATGTTGCATTTAGAACTGTCGTCTCGAATCGATTAATCGATTCGTTTTTATGAAAAATCGGCTCGTGCAACTAATCGATTAATTGGTCGAGTCAATTTGAATCGATTTCGAGTCAATTAATCGTCTCGATCGTTCGACTCGTCGATTGATCGATTTATTTTTATGAAAAATTTACTTTTACAACAAATTGATTAAATGGTCGAGTCAATTTAAAACGATTTCAACTAAATCGTCTTGATCGTTCGGCTCGATTCGATTCAGTCCGCTCAATTCGCTCAGAAATCGACTAAAATCGATTTCATCGACTTAATCGACTTGACTCAAATTAACTCGAATTGATTCTAGTTTACTCATGTAACACAAATCGATAAATAAACCAACTACAAAATTAAAATTCTGCTACATTTGGTTAGGACTGAGTCGAATCGAACCGAACGATCAAGACAATTTACTTGAAATCGATTTAAATTGATTCGACCAATCAATTCGAGTTAATTTGAGTCAAGTCAGTTAAGTCGATGAAATCGATTTTAGTCGATTTATGAGCGACTTGAGCTGACTGATTCGAATCGAGCCGAACGATCAAGACGATTTACTTGAAATCGATTTAAATTGACTCGACCAATCAATTCGAGTTAATTTGAATCAAGTCAATTAAGTCGATGAAATCGATTTTAGTCGATTTATTAGCGACTTGAGCTGACTGAGTCGAATCGAGCCGAACGATCAAGACGATTTACTTGAAATTGATTAAAATTGACTCGACCAATTAATCGATTTGTTGTAAAAGTCAAATTTCCATAAAAAT
This sequence comes from Maconellicoccus hirsutus, assembly GCA_003261595.1. NCBI lineage: Eukaryota > Metazoa > Arthropoda > Insecta > Hemiptera > Pseudococcidae > Maconellicoccus > Maconellicoccus hirsutus. Next base: position 5,951 of record QBDW01006445.1, on the reverse strand, counting down.
AAATCGATCAATCGACGAGTCGAACGATCGAGACGATTAATTGACTCGATCAATTAATCGATTAGTTAGTTGCACGAGGTGATCATTGAACTTGAAAAATTTATAAGTTCAAATTTTATTGATTTAGATCACATTAGTTAATCGAAGTCGAGTTGATCAAGTCTATCGAATCGATTTGAGTTCGTTGAGTCGAATCGAGTCGAACGATCAAGTCTAGTATGCGACTTGAAATCGAATCAAATCAATTTGATTGATCGAATTTTCTCGAATCAATTAATCGATTTTTTCTTTCAAATCGACAGTCCTAATTGCATTGTAATTGTAAGGAACACGTGGTATCGAGCTCGTAAAAGTGGAAATGGTTCGATGGGTGGCCGAGGGGGGGGGGGCTATGAAGAGATGAAAATATTGTCATTAATAACACCTGCTTTGATATGAAAATTGTGTAATTTGTTCTATTAGCAAAATTACGAGGCTAAAATTTAACTATTTAAAAAAAATTTGGACAGAAATTTCTGATATTGCGTTTTTACTAAAGATAAATAATCTGGAAAACTTGCAATTTTTTTTAGTATTTTCAGGGTGAATTTTCCACAACTTTTTCAGTAATTTTTTATTATTTTTTGGACTTATTGCTATTTTTTATGGGTATTTTTTTTTACTTTTTTTCTACTGCATATTTAATATTATTTTTTTTATTAAATTAAATTTTGAATTTTATTGATTTAAAAAAATTTTATAAATTTGGTTACATTTCAAAGCAATCGCGAATTTTAAAAATGAATTTTGCCTAGGGATTTTTTTTCATAGCTTGAAGCTGATTGAAAAGGTTTTTCTAAGGACTGACTTTGCTTCCTCGATATGACCGAAATATTTAAGGTGGAAAAAAATTCAGCAATGAACAATACCACAGTCCTTGATAGAATTAAATTCGGCTTCGAGTGATCGGTAACATTTACTCGATGTCCGCCCCTACGACACACTACGGTTGAAATTTTAATTACATGCTGAAAGAAAAATGACACTCCGGTTTAATACGAGGAGCAAAATAAGCGGCACTTCCGAGACGTTATTTTTAACGTATAAATAATCCGTATCAGTATGTTTATTCGCAGGCCTTGAATAAGAAGGAGCACAAAAACGGCGCTTGTAGTCCGGACAGTCCGGAAGGCGACACGGAGTACCAGTTGACACCCCGAACCGAGGCGAAATTTTCCAAGATCGACGAAGCTTTTCAAATGATGATGCAGAAAAATCAGCTGACGGCCAATAACAGGGTAGGTCGCGGGAATTGTTTTTTTTACAAGGTGGTAGCGGCGTGCGATCGTTGATACGATGTAATGTGTTGATGCGTAAGTGTGCGTGTGTTTTTCACGGCGAATTCTTTATTCGTGATAAAAGCGCGATATAGGGATAAGAACTCGTAAGATAATTACTAGGTACGATAAAATATCTGCTAAGTTGTCTAGGAAATAACCGGATAATTTATGTCTTCGGGATAAGTTTTTATAGACGTGAACCCAATTCAACCTCTAATTTGAGAATGTAATTTGCATTTTTTCAATATGGCGAATTTTTCGGTAAAATTATACGCGTCGGTTTTTCGTCCGCGTACACGTAACGTTGAAATTTTCTTGCATTTTTCATTAAAGGCTCGAACGCTCAATGAGGTATTTTCAAGGAGGCTTTTACAACGCTGGAGAATAATTGGCGTTGTTTTTACACGTCGCGTAACTAAACGAAATCTCGTATTAGTCGATTACGTTATATTATTTGAACTGATAAAAAACCACTCGTAATCTACGACGCGTAGTTTGTTTATGAGAATTTAACAATTATTTTATAACTTGATTACAGCAAATAGAAGCGGCTAATTACACATTACCGATGCCTGTACCGATGGGAAGTTACAATGAATCTAGTCTTCTGCAAACCAGCCCTCACATGGGCCAAAATAGTGTTAGTCCTAGGCCATCGTCGTCGGAAGCAGAATCCGGTAAGATACGCGAAACGTCCACTTATCAGATGCGCGATATCGTGTGTGTGCTGAATTAGTCATAAATTTCATATTTTTATTGTGACGAGTGTTGTAATCCATGCCTCCGTGTTTCGGCGAAAAATACGATACTTAGGAGTGTTCGAAACACGTTTATCTGTTTGGACTACTTGTTGCGCTTGTTCCGAGCGTTGGTTTTTTTCAGTCTTGGGTATTTTTTAGTTGGGTTTTACGCATCGAATGAATCGCAGCGTGATTTCAAGAAGTGATCCGAAAGTTGTTTGTGGACGGCGATATTGATTGGGATTTTCTCGATGAATTGTTTGGAGATTTTGATTGTTACGTGAATGAAGTGATAAATTGATTTTTTCCGCTATGAGTACAGTTCAATTAGAACTTGAGGAGGTAAAAGTTGGAATTGAACCAAAAATTGATATCAGTTGATATATTGGAACGAAATATTGACAATGTTTTTCTATGTGATTTTGAAGAATTAAAAAAAAATTAATATGAATTTTGAAACATTTCGCGGAAAATTCCTGTCGAGGAAGTATTTTCAAGGTGATAATGGAGAATTTTTAATCAAACAAGTAATTCCAAACGAACGAAGAAGTAATCATTTCAAGCTCTTTATTTGTAATATCAGCAGTCGCAGTTGTAATAAGGAGTATCGCTAAATTTTTTGAAATCATTTCAAATTCTAATCCTCTTCCTTCTTTTTCTATAATGCTTTTCAGTACTTTGGAATATGAATTACCCCTCCTTCTCCTCCGAACTCTTTCGTTAGAAAATTCTATTTTTTTAATTAATTAAATGAATTAAAACAACGTAACCATTTGCTTAGTTTAAGAAATCAAAGTTGTTTGATGATTAAAATGGAGAAAAGGCACGTTAATGGAAAAAAGTGAAGTAAGCAAAATGGAGAAAAATTCTTGAAAATCTCAGCAAAAAAAAAAAGAAAAAATCATCAAATATTTATTTAAAAAAATTAGTAGAAAATTTTGACTTCAAAGTTGGATCACCTTTTGAAATATTTTTTAGAAATTTTTTTTAACTGCCACTTTCAAGCTGATTCCGTAAATTTTCATACCTTTTATGACCACCGTGTTGAAATTGTATTTTTTTTTTTTTACAAGATTTTTCTCGTATTTTAAACCAAGATACAGTATCGCAAATACGAAAATTAGTACGATTGGTAAATTCATGAAAGTAAAAGCGATTCGTTCAAAGTTTGAGGTGATAAAATTTCCGAAAATGTAGGAAAACAAAAACAATCGCTTTATTTGCAATCAAGCAATCTCCACGCTTGAAGTCTCCCGAAGTAGATTTCATTCCTGTATTTTACTCAGCTTCTCTTCGCTTCTGTGTGATTTTTTTTTGTATTTAGCGACCTTTGATCGGCTGCAAGTGTGAGTGACCTAATTTTAATTTTTGTTTGTTTGTGTGTCAATTATACGAAAAAAACAAATAGACTTGTTGCTTGAAATTCTATTCCAAAGTTTACAGAAATAATGGTTACTTGTAAATGGGAAGAAATTAATTTTTTTTTCTTGTAAAATTTACTCGTACATGATTGTAAATTGGAAAATTGTTCAAATTTATAAAAATTTCAGAAATTTGAAACATAAATTAGAATTGTTTAAAAAAACAAAAATAATTAATTGAAAATGTTTTATATATGAAAAATCATTCTTGTAAAATTAACTCATGGTTATAAATTTGAAAATTGTTCAACAAATTCATAAAAATATCAAAAATTTGAAGTACTAATCAAAATTGTTGAAAAAAACTAAAAGTAATTGATGGAAATTGTTTTATATAAAAAATCAATTAATTACGAATTTACGAACTGTTGCCTAAATTAAAAAAACATAAATTTGAAAAATTCACCATTAAAAAAAAATATTCTACAATGATTAAAAAATGCGAAAAAAACTATTGTTCAAATATTCCGTAGAAATCGCTAAATTCACAAAACATGTGAAAACATTGCTCTTGTGTCTTTGTTCGTTCGATAAACAATGAAATATTTCCATATTTCTCCAAGTAGCGTTATATCATTATTTAAAAAATCGATTTTCGTCGACGCGAAGATCGTGTAACCACGGTAATGAGGTATTTAATCGTTTGTATTGTTTCCCATCCGACATTATGGTTTTATTTTGCTTGAAATTTTTATCGACGTTATCTGAAAATTTTCGTTTATTCCATTGAATTTTTGGATGTTTTAAAATGAGTGAAATTACTTCGAGAGTTCAATGGTGGTTTTAAATTTTCGGTAGTTTTTTTCATTTTTTTATTAGTTTATTTTGATGATTCGATAAAATCCTATGCGAGAGGAGGGGAAGGGTTTAAAAGAAAGAATAACTTTTGATAGACATTAAAACCCAAGTTTTGTCATGTTCAAGGTTTAAATGTGTCATTAACACGAGGAAATTTTTTTTTTAATTTTTATTACTAAATAATGAGTTATTACGAATAAAAATATGGACGCCGTGTCGTCGAAATTATTACCTTAAAGTAATATTCGTAGCAAAAAAAATACGTATATTAGCATGAAAATATTATACAAATGGTACTCGGGTGATAGGCAAGAGACGAGGTGTATCCTGTGTTAAAAATCGTTTAATATAAATCAATCATTAAAAAGAGTCACTTTAATCGGGTACATCCTGAAATGTACTCGTATACTACAATAAAATAACGATACACTACGTAAAGAGTACGTTTCGCAGTGCCTATGCCTATACGCGTTTAAAAAGATTATACGTACGCACCCATGTTGAAATTTTAATATAAGCGACCATACTGGTTTTTACCTGCTTTAATTAATATTTAAAACGGTTTATCGTAGTTTGCATTTATTAAACGGCGCGCCGGTGGTAATGTGAATACGAAGAGAATTTTATACGCGAAAAAATTATTAATTTAAAAAATTCTAGTACCTTACCTTATAGGTTATTATCGGTGATTAAGTATTTAACAAAGATTTTCTAATGACGTATAATACTCGTGTGTTTAGTTTATCCGGGTGGTTCGATGTTGGAAATGAGCAACGGATATCCTAATTCGACATCGCCGACGTTAGGCGGATCGCCGTCGCCTGGTCCGTCACCGGTGGCTCAAAGTCTTCAGATGAAGTTAGACGATTCTTCGAAGATGTCTTCTCCTACGACCACTTCGAATAGGCCGAATTTAAGGGTCGTTATACCTAATCAACATGACGAGGTAATCGTCTCGATTGCATTGGCTCGTGTGACAATTAACCACAGATTTTTACGATTTTTCGTTCAAATAACTGAAATTCGTTTTAGAAACGAGTGATTTGCATGTGATAACGTGGGATTTTTTATTAACGTGTTTTTTTTTTCTTAATAAAAGGAAGTATCAAGGTCTACCAAAAATCTCGTGGATCATCGACTGGGAAATAATGACCCTAAATATCAATCCAGAGGTCCTCCGTTAAATTTTCAGGTACGATTTTTCATAGGCGATTGAGGTAAAATGTACAACAAAAGAAAATGCGGAATAATTAAAAAATTCGTCGAAACATTGCGTATTTTCGTTAAAATATTATCAAATTTAAAAAATATGTAAATTAAATTTTTTGTTCAAAAAAACTATTTAATTAGTTAATTTGGTAAAAGTATAGTACAGTTCTTTGATTACGTCACAAACGTTAACAAAAACATTCGCAGAATTCAATTTTCGAAAAAAATCGTCAAATTTCTTCTATAGTCCAGTCAATCTAGCCCGAAAATGGCCTCGAGCTTGCAAAACGAGATGATAAGCTGAATTTTGGTATATACCTAGTGTTCGATACCCTTTACAACATACTTCACTCAGGAACAAATGTCATGTTTGCAAATTCCCCTTTTTGTGGATCTAAGCCCCCTAAAATCGGTTTATCGCTTATATCTTGGTGAAAACTGGTTTTATCAAAAAAATAGTTTAG